>VXBQ01017777.1:693189-710087 GCA_013400175.1 Phainopepla nitens | reverse complement strand
GGCGGGGCCTGCGCGAGCGCTTTACGGCGGAGCAGGCAGGGCCCGCCCGGCGCCCGCAGCCCGCTCCGGGGCTCTCCGGGACCGCTCCGCCATGGCGGCGACTCACATGGCTGACGTGAGCTGGAAGATGCTGGAGCTGCGCGCTCGCTCCAAACGCTCAGGTCTGACCTCTTGGCTTGCCCGGGAGGAGCTCCGGGGATCCCTGTGAGCCCCGTCACTCACCGCCCCGCTCCCGCTCTCCCTGCCCCGCTCCCGGCCCGGCCCGGGGCTGTTGCCCCGTGCCCGCCGTGTCACGGCGGGGGGTGGGCCCGGGCGGGGGCGGGNTGGCGGCCCCGGGCGGGCCCGGCCCCGCGCCCTTGGGCGCAGCCCCGGCTGCCGCTCGGGTGTCGCCTGTGCCCGCGGGTGCAAAGGCAGCTGCTCGAGGCGCCTCTGCTACCGCAGCTGTATAAAGTGCTGCGGCTGTGGGACACGTGAAGTGTTTAGAGGACAGTACCAGCTCTTGCCAGGTTTCTCTTAGGTAAAGGTAACCTTTTTACAGCGGCAATTTCTTGTTCTGAACGTGAGGCAGCCGCGTTCTGGCCTAAACCAAGGGGGATATTTGCCGAGTTAGACTGAATTTCTGAACTTCAAAAAACTTGGGGTTTGAATTTTTTTTGGTTTTTTTGAAGTAAAGTACAGTTAGTGTAGGAGTTTAATTATTCTAACGAAAAAAGTTTTCCAGAAGATCCCTGTGCTTATTTATATGCCATACATGCTTGTAAAACTCAGTTGTTTGGCTGGTTTTGTTGTGCTAATAACCGACCAGACAGCGTGAGGCCCAAATGGGGCTTTATGACGGCCCTAAAGAATTGATTGTTTACAGTCCGGTCTGATTAATTTGGCTTTAGAAGTTGAATTTACGTATGGATTGGTTGTCAAATCCCTCGACTGAGGCTGCCCGCGAAAGGCGCTGTCGCTGTGTGGCCCCTTGCGGTCGCGGGGGCTGCGGGCTGCAGGCCCCTGGCGGAGCGAGCCTCCGCGCTCTGCAGAAGCCGGGCTGGCAGCTGCACCTCCCGCCTCTCAGGGCAGCAGCCCAACTCCGGGCATCCCCTGCAGGGTCGCGGCTGCAGAAGGCATCTGATGGTTTCAAACGCTTCACTTTTGCTTAACTGCTGCTGCCCGTTACTTTTTTGTTAAATGTATAAAGAATTGTCTTCTGAGCAATGGCAGATTGTTATTGGAGTTCACTTCCTTATTTCCCAGTTCATGCAAATTTTGTCCAGAGATTGTCTAGAGATTTGTTCATGGAGTTTTCTATAATAACTGAAGAAGTTTGCTCAAGAGATAAACATTATTTTAGTTGAAAAGTTTTTCTGATAAAAGAGTTGATTTAAAAATCAAATTTTATTTATTATCTGTCAGGTAACATTCATATTTAAAAATGAAAATAATGTTCTTATATTTCAGGTTTACTGCTGCATCTTTATGTTGTAATTTGTATAACTTCAGGGCCTTTTTCTTCCTTCCTGGCCCTGTGAGAAGGAGGCATGGTTGGGATTATCATAGAAAGTGACAGAAACGCCCCCAGATGTTTCTGCTTTGGTTGAGGCCCGTGCTGGAGTCTCGGGTCACAAACAGCACTGTTTTGTTTGGTTTGGGGTTTTTTAGTAGTGTGCTTCTTGGAGTGAGTTGTAGTAAACATGGAGTATAGACACACGTGCCTGAAATGCACCAATGACTCATGTTTTATAGCCTGCAGCAATGGATCATGTAAGAGTCAATCCTGTAGGAGGTAATTTGTATCCTCATGTTTATGTGTATTAAATTATGAATTACTTTTTTTCCAGTAAAACCAAAATTTATTCAGAAATTTTCATTTCCCTTCCTGAAGCAATAAAATACTGTTTCATTTGTTGCTACCCTGGTTAGGAGCAGATTCTAAAGATAGTAGTTGATTAGTCTAAAACCCCTGAAATTTTTCTTACTTTTGAAAACACAAACTGTAAAGATTTGGAAAAACTTATCATAATTACAGACACGTTTTTCCTACAGTATATTCCAAAGTGGAAGATGTCCTGCCTCAAATGCCTGAGGCATTCAGTGCCCTAAGTAATGTACATGACTGCAGGAAACATCCTGGTGTAGATTTCACATGGGATGAAAGCAGCACAATGCATAAGCAGAGTTTTAGCTCCTTATCATTAATGTTACTCAATGCTTTAGTGTACGCTAGTTAAATCAGTATTTTTATTTCATCTTGAAATAGATCAGATTGTATTCATCACCTTTTGGTGTTTGTAGCAAGTTTCCTGGTGAATAACAAAGCTCCTGTCAAATATCCAAAAGATGGATTTTTTGTGAACTGTGTCCTTTTACTCAGATGGAGTAAACTACTAAGTTTTATGGAAGTAAAAGCAAAATAAAGCCAAGAGGTCAGTGTAGAGGAAGGAAACATAAGATGTAATGAAAGTTTGTGCTGTGCTCTCTGTTGTGTTAATAACTCCACTAACATTGCTTTCACTTAATTTAATGCTGATTTGCCTTTAACATTTACTAAACAGTTTTGAAAATTACTGTAGCTTAGCCTGAGACAGCTGTGATTAGCTGCACCAATTTGAAATGGCCAATTTGGATGATGACAGAGCCTCCTCTGCGCATGCTTTTTTAAAATTTGGTAAGTGTGCAGTTTTGTGTTTTGTTTTTGTTTTGTTTGTGGCTATTTAATTCAACAAAAAAAATTTGTGTGTTTTGTTTCATGCAGTGTTCTGTGTTAGTAGATTTTTAGCACTGTACAGTAGAACTTAAAAATCTGGAATCTTTCAGTAAAAATTTCTGAAAATTATAATCTACTTAGATTGAAATCCACTGTCAAATCTTCCTGTTTTGTTTGTTTAGAGTTCCTTTCAGTGTCCCTCAGTGCAACCATCTCTGAACTCAAATTTCTCTTTTAAGATGACAGTCAAGGGAAAAGTGCCTTAAGAATGCTATTTACAATTGACTCCTAAAAATCCCCAACGTGACTGGTTTACAGATAAATAAAACTTCCAGTCAGTCAGTCATTGGTTACAAAGTTTGACATTTGGAAATTAAGTGGAAGCAAAGTGAAGCCCCCTGGCACAGCTTCTCCTCAGGTTCAACAGAAGCTGGAATATATGAAGCTGTCAAGAGCATTACTGTGTGTTTTGAAGGGCGTTTGACTGGGCTGAGATGTATCCATATGTGACACTCTGTGACTGGGGAAAACTCTTGTGTAATCCTTGTTGAAATGCAGTAGCAGTACAGGTGCTGGTGAGAGTGAGCAGGGCTGCCCTGCCCTGCATGTGACTTTTCAGTTTTGCCTCTCAGACCATCAAAAAATGTGATATGCTGACAGTGTAAAAAAAATAAAAATTACACTTTTCTAATTATTGTATAGATATTTGATATTTCTCTTGTTATGGTGCAAAATAAACATTTTTAGTAGTTTTAACACCTGTTGTTTTGAATTCTCAGAAATGGCAATGCCTGCCTTGAATATCCTGAGTGGTTGCCTGCCTTGCTTGTAGCATTTACAAGGCTTGTGTGGTAGACTTTGGCATTTTTGGTTATGTGAAGCTCCTGTGTACTGGCACAATGCTCAGTGTTTCTGGTGTTCAGTAGCTTTTGTTGTTTGTGTTGTTAGTTACTGTAAATCCTGAAATCAGTAGTTCCCATTAAGTATAATATACTGGAGAGAGAACTACCTTGAGATGATGAGGAAATCATCTCAAGGTAGGACAAAAAGAAAGGACAAAATAAATTGGTGTGTGTTTTTTTTCTTTTTCTCTGTGGTGACCAGTGCCAGGCCCTGAGGGAATGGTTGGAGCTGTGTCAGGGGAGGTTTAGGTTGGATACCAGGAACAGGTTCTTCACCCAGAGGGTGGAGGGCACTGACCAGGCTCCCCAGGGCAGTGGGCACAGCACCAGCCTGACAGCTCTGGGAGAGTTTGGACAATGCTCTCAGGCACAGGGTGCCATTCTGGGCTTGTTCTGTGCAGCACCAGGAGCTGGACCTTGACAGTCCTCGTGGGTCCCTTCCCAGGGATGGGAAGGATGGTTTATGATTCTGTGAAATACTAGTGGAATTACTTGTACAATATAACACATGATTTTGCTCGATAAATGGTAGTTTAAAAGCTTTGTCATTTGAATGCTGTTTAAATGCAGCTATTACAAGATTTTACTCATTTTTACCCATTTGTTATTGTCACTCATACCATTTCATACCTTTTGCTTACTTCTACTGTGTATTCAGGTAGGGGAATACTTTAATACCTTTTCTGTTTTCCTCTCCAAGCCCTTCTCCTGGTGTTTCCTTACTCTGTTTTGTGGAAGTGTTCAGTCTGAAAGGGTTGTCAGGATGTTGCTACTCCAGCCTCTGGCTCAAAGCAGGATCAACTATGGGATCATTGTTTCCTCCTGTGTGTAGTAATTAAAAATCCCCATGTGAAATAATTTCTTAAACTTTGCTGTGAGTAGAAATAAAATCCTCCTTGGTCCCAATGACTTCTGTAACGTGAAGCTGTCACTGCCCTTACTAATGCTGGGTAATGAAGGTTACAGGGACTGATCTGAGGCCCAGAGCTTGCCTCTGTCTCAAGTGTTTGGTTATGTCCAGACCTCGTGTCACATCAAAGGCTGTGCTCAGTTTTCATTCTTATCAAATCTACCAAGAAATCTTGTATTCTCAGTTTTTTTCTTTTGGCCTGATTTAATTATGCAAACCAATGTTTTCTTTTGTTCTTCTGGCATGTGAAATGTTGGAAATAAAGTTCTTGCCATGTTGCTTCCATTTGTTAGGGATTAACTTCGTGGAAGTGTTGTTTATATTATTTCTGTACTTTGAAAAATTTGAATAAGCTGCCCTTGTTGAAATATGCAAGTCTTTTTCTGTAGACTCAGTACAGAATTCCATTCTAATCCCTATTTTTCTTTAATATCCACAATTACTGCCATCTTCAAGGATGTGTGTGTGTTCAAAGCTTCCATATATACAAATTTGGGAGCAGAGTTGTTTTAAAGCCATTTTGGCTATAGCTTCTGAATCCAAATATCTGGACAGTTCATAGCTCTTCCCTGGAGAGCAGTTAGTGCTAATCTCAGATATAACTGGAACAAAAATGAGGTGGATGGGAAAGGACTCTAACATCAGGATGACATAATATTTTCAGCTTCCAGAGGTTGTATATACATAGGATCAAAATTTCTTCCTGTTCTCTATTACTTTGAAAGGAATCTCTATCATTTTAGTAATTATTCAACTTGAAGAGTGGTGAAATCATATTGCTCTGGGACCTGTAAATGGTAGGAAATGAAAGGGGATTAGTTTTCCTTCGGGTTATGAATATAGGGCATTTAGTCAGTGCAATGTCTGAAGACAAACAGGGATTTAATTGGACTTGGGATCAAGACTTTGAGTGTTCTCTTATAAGACATTAATTATATTAACATAGGAAATGACACCTTGATTTTCTATCAGTTTTTTACTGATTTTGAAGTAGGTACTACCTGCAGCAATGCACCTGTGGTGTAAGGAAATAATGGGCACACTTCATTCTTTGTGGAAGAAAAGCTGAACTCCCAAATACCCTATTTAAATGTTGGATGGGGTTATTACACCACTAGACAGCAGAAGAAATAATAAATCAACAAAACAGGTTTTTATGTTCTTCCTAGCATACCTACAGATTTACCTAAAATAAAACTCACCCTGTATGGTTATAATAAAGTGATGTATTTATGAAAAACAGTATTTAAAATTAATGTCCTCATTTCTTTTCTTCTGAATGCTGCTGTACAAACTGAGACCTGCAGGGTCCTATTTCCATATGTCACTCTATTATGTTTAGAGTGCTGCAGTCTTGGTGTTGTCATATCTTTAATTTTTTTTTTTTTTTTTTAGTTTGAAAACCTATTTTAAATATGTGATTGAAAATAGCTTTCTGTGCCAGGTTTTTATCTTGCTGAAATGAACTCAAATAGATTTTGGATGAGACTGTAGACAGGCTTTTTTTTTTAGCCATCCTTAAAATAGCCATCCTCTGTTATGGGCTCTCTCCAAAAGCACAAGGAAGGAGCAGCTTCGTCTTTGTCCTGACTGTCCCTTGCTTTGATTAGGTTGTGACAGTAATGAAATGTAATTTACCACATGATTTCTTCAGGAGAATGCTGTAGACACCCAAGCAAAACAAACTATATAGATGCCAATAAGGAATTAATGAAGAATATGTGGAAAACTTTGATTTAAACACGCTCTCCTCCTTGTAGTAGCAGTAATTTTAGGGAATACTTCAAAAGCATAAAACTTTATTTTTTGTCAGTTTTTCAAACTTTGAATTCATTTTACCTTTCTGTTCCATCAGTAGTCTACTCTGACTGTTTTACTATATTTCTATTAAAGTTTCAAACATCTAGAATAATGTAAGTTGTAGATGGTGGTATTTTGACATTTTCATGCTCTCTATTCTGTTTAATCTTTTTTCTGCACAAAGTTGAAATCATTGAATGCTCTGAAATAGAAGAATATGCTTGCTTTTTGTTGTTGATACCTTTGTTTTGTTTCTCTGTTGGCCACAGAGGGTCACAGATTGTCTGGTAAGTATTTATATTAGAACTATTTTAGGTCAGGACCTTTTGACTTGTGTGTATGTGCCTGTGGATGCTCAGCTGTGTGTCCTGGTGCCACACTGGGGTTGGCAGCCTGCAGGAAGTGAACATTCTGAACCTGTTTCACACACAAAGGAAAGGGGATGTTTACATGTTATTCAGTTAGCTAATCGAAGAGTTAGAATCATTATTTTGTCTTTGACAATCTAGTAAGTGAATTTCTCATAAATTTGCTGGTTTTTATGCGCTGTCTTCTTGAAGATTTGTTTCTTTTGTATATTCTGTCCTTTCACTACAACACTGTATAAAATTACAGTTACTGCAGCTCACTGTATTGTGTGCTTTTGCATGATAACTGAACTAATTGTATAACAGGATAAATTATGAATCATTTCATGGACACAGATTTGTAGGCTAAAAGAAGTAGAAAAACAAAATAGCTTTAAAAATGGATTTAAATTGGTTCAGAATATTCATTATTTATTTATTTTAATAGAAGATACAAAAGCTGTGATAGGTTACAAGTTTTTCTTTTCCATTACGGAACAATTTCATTTCTTTTGTCTTTGTTTTTTTTAGGCAGCTCAAATAAACTGGGCTCTCCCTGCTTCCCTTTCAGGGCCTTTCCTACATGCAGGTGTTTATTTCTAATTTAACCTCTCCCAGTGAGGAGAGGCTGTAGGGGAAGCTCAGATGGG
Organism: Phainopepla nitens; assembly: GCA_013400175.1. Classification (NCBI taxonomy): domain Eukaryota; kingdom Metazoa; phylum Chordata; class Aves; order Passeriformes; family Bombycillidae; genus Phainopepla; species Phainopepla nitens. The sequence continues at coordinate 702,786 of VXBQ01017777.1, read as the reverse complement.
TTGGGAAGCATCACCAGGACATCCAAGCAGAGCAGGCTCTCTGCTCGGGGAGGGACGGGCTTTTTTTGTCACTCCTGTGCTTGCAAAGCAAAGGTGATACTAACTTGGGGTGAGGTTGGCATTCTTGAATGGCTGGACATTTTCTTGTCTCCTCAGGGTTCATAAAGCTTCTCTCAACATTCCACACACATTCCAATTAGGTTGGAAAAGACCTCTGAGCTTGTCAAGTCCAACATCTGACCAAACACCATCTTGGCAGCTGGGCAGGGCACTGAGTGCCACATTCAGTTGTTTCTTGAATACTTCTCTTTTTTTTCATTTTGTTTTCTTGATTTCATGAGGATGAGAGTCCTGTACACGGATAGTCTCGTGTCTGATGCTTGGGAATGTGCTGGGATTGTCAAGGAGGCACTGTGAAAAGGAGCCCTTGCTGTGTCCTGCCAGAGCTGCTTGGCTGCCTGGGCTTCCCTGGCACTGCATCCCCTGAGCTTTTCTGAGGGGCAGTGTGCAGTCTGGAAAGGGAAAACTCTCATTCTTCCTCTCAGCACATGGCTCTCGTGGAGATCTTGCCATCCAGAACACTGAATAAAGCCCAAGTGATTTGTGGAGGAGAGCAGGATGTTACTCTGGAATTAGAAGTTGGAAGTGTTCTCCCCAATAATTTTTAACAGGTGGCTCATTACAGCTCTCAGTAAAAGTGACTTTTCAGGTGCTGATAGGGAAGCAGTCGATACGTGGGACAGTGAGAATGAAAGGTGGGGTTTGATAGCATTTTATTTCTCTGGAATATGGCTAACATAGGGCTTCATCTGTTGAATAGCTTGTGTAAGCTTTAGTAGCATGTGGGAACAAGCCAACCCTTATTTTGCCATGACATCAGCTGGGCTGACTCTGGGGCTGCAAACAAGGCTGGGGTGGGTGAACCACTGATGGGGTGGAACATCTTCACCATTTCAGGAGGCAGGTAGAGCAGTAATAATTGAATATGGTCTACTTTTGTCCCTCTTCTGTTTTCCTACATATCTTCTGGAATTTTCTCTGTAATGTACTTAAGTTCTAAGAGAATGTTCATAGAAAATTCTTAGTATTTGATAGTTGTCTTCAATAATTAACTCTACATTTATGTAGCATTTGCTGTAGTTGAGTATCTACAAGGCACTGGAGATACAGATGGAGGTCTGGTTTGTGTAGACAGGTTCTGTAGAAAAAATTCTCTGAGACTTTAGAGAACTTTTTTGTTTCAGTTGAAATTTGATAAATTGTGCTTTTGTATAACAAACATGAAGAAATGCCTTATCACAGTAATTTTTAGCAATATTACAATTATGAAACTGATTCTAATCTTGATTTTGGTTTTCTTTCTTCTTATTATTTTAGGTTCAATTTATGAGCCACTTAAATGTATTAACCTTCCAAAGCCAGAGGGGGAAACTCTGTGGGATAAATTAAATCATTACTATAGAATTGGTAAGTTAATAATGCTTGAACTAACCTGGATGCAAGTTAGAATTGATATTTGGATGATAAATATTTGTGCTAGGTTATTCCGTCTTAAGGGTAGATTCCTAAACTTCTGCTGGAAGTTTGGAAGGTACAAAGAGGGCTGAGTTACACTTCTTACTGAAAATCAAAATGTCTATTGAAAATCCAGTTCAGCTGTAAGACTGAATTTAGAATTATTTTGGATAAAGGGGTAGCTTAGGATTGTAGCATTGACCAGATACAGCTGAGGAAAAATTTAAATGGACAAAAGCTTTCTTGTAGTACTTGGGTCAGTTAGAAGTTCTTTTTTGTTATTAATAGTGCCATAATGTATTTTTGTGCTGAAATTTTATTTGTTAGCTAATTTCAAGTCAACTGTAGTGTTTTTTCATATGATGTTATCTTAAGCCAAAACCATTAAAGAAGCAACCATTTGTTTTGATTGTTTTGGGTTTCAGGAGGTTTGTGTTATAATCAAGTCCCACCTGTAATCAGTTTAAAATGCAAGCTTTACTCAGGCAAGGGTACAGAACAAGGAACGATTTCCCCATCATTGTAAACATGTGGAATGAGACTCCCTTCATTCAAAAGGCTTTTGGAAGTGAAATCTGGGTTGTTTGTACCTGGTCCATCCAGAGATATGTTGCTTTTTGTAGGTGCATTGCTTTTAGCTGTCTTACAGAGGCCATGACTGTTCAATTGGCTTTTTTAACCACTTGGCAGCAACAAATCTGTGGTGGTGCTTGCTGTTTATCTCAGGCAATTATGATGCTGCCACAGTAAAAATGTACTATTGAATTTATACTTCATTTATAATAATCTGTGTTGACTTTTTCAGGTAATATTTTATCAAAGCTTTTGTTATAGGATATCAAGACATTGAATATAATGTAAAAAGCTGTAAACCCTTGTAATTGTCATTTTGAATACTTAGTTTCTAATAAGACAATAAAGAGGCCTTCTTAAAATTGATGCTTAATAACAGTCTGTGGAAAAAACCTGCTTTCCTGTCTTATGCTGAGGAGATTATTGTTAGAAAGGTCATGTTCGAGGCCATTAAGCCCAGTTTGAATCTTGTGGCATTCTGGTTATTATATAACTTTAGGAAAAATAATTTCCAAAATGCAAAATATGAAAGTACAAAAAGAATTAAAGTAATATTTAGTATTTTTTCTAACTCAGTTTTGGCAACCTGAAAATTCCTGTCTTAGTCTATTTTCATATCAAGATACTGACACATCAATTAAATCAATTTACAAATGTAAATTGTATCAATATACAGTTAAATAATTGTAATTGTCCTTTCTCCTTACTTACTCCCCTCTACTTTTATAAATATTGATATAATCATCTGGCCTGAGTTAAAAATGTAATTTTTATGAATGTAGAGTTCTGGAGAGTTTAGGCATTTGGCTGATTGGGAGGCAGTTGGCATGCTGTACCACTTTTTTCTTCTGTTTTCATAGAAAGGAAATTACGGGGTTGCTTTGTAGAAGTTCTGTACAAAGTGGGTTGTGCTAGAACAGAGTCAATACTGCTGGGTTTTTGTGTACAAAGGTCTGATTTGTCTGAAAAAAGAATATAAAAATTTTTGTGTATATTTCTCCTTATCATTCTTTCCCTTGTTTTATCTCGTGCATGCCCTAACAGGTTGTTCACACCTTGATATCTTCCTGAAAGTCTATTTAGAAACTGGAAGAAGTATAAATGCTGTTAACAACCTTTTTATTTTTCCTTCTTTCAGTTAAATCAACATTGCTAGTCCATCAAAGCCCAACCACAGGTCTGTTCCCTACCAAGACTTTTGGGGATGACCAAAAGGCAAAAGTCCACGACAGCCTGTACTGTGCTGCCTGTGCCTGGGCACTGGCCCTTGCTTACAGGTGAGTAGCTTCTACACTCACCTCTCTGCCAGGTTACATTCCCTCTCTTACTCAGTTCTCGGGGAAAGTTTTAAAAGATGAAGCTTTATAAAAAATAGATTTGTAAACCCATAGAGAATGGTGCATTTCCAAATCCCAGTAAAAATATTTATGAAGGTGCTAGGTTAAAAATGTCACTTACTTTTGGTAAGTAAACATGTTTTCATAATGTAATTGGTACCAGTATTTGTTACAGTGGAATTAATGCATGCTACTAAAAATAGAAGTTCTTCTGGCAAATTGTACTCAGGGGATAATTTTAAATCTAGTTGGAGAGTTCAGGGCATTGGCAGGCTCACTGCTGGTACTAAGAATCATTTACTTGCAAGACACTGGATGTTATAACATCCAGGAGGGATTTTTTTAATTCTTAAATTTTGTAAGGAGAATGCTTGTGTAAGTTGCCAGACAAAAACCCTTTTATTATCTTTATTATTTTTATTGAGAAAGGATGACTAGGGCTGTAAATATGTAGATATAGGTGAGGGCACCACTCTGCAACAGCGTTACTTAAATACTTAATATTCCAAAGCATTAATGTCTCCTTTTTTCTTCCCCCCACTAATGCATTTGCAATTTTAGTTATTTGTTTGAGTTATCTCTCTCACCCAGGCGCATTGATGATGACAAGGGAAGGACCCATGAGCTGGAGCATTCTGCCATAAAGTGCATGAGAGGAATTCTCTACTGCTACATGCGCCAGGCCGATAAGGTGAAACTGCGCTGCGGACCCCGCGCTCGCCCCGTTCCAGGGGATTAATTAACCTGGCAAAACAGAGCCCAAATACTGATCTCATTCACAGTGTTAGGGTGCCCCAGCTCAGAGCAGCTGCTGCATTGCTGTCAGGTCACAGCATCGTTTTAGGGAGTAGATGTGCGCATTTTGGGAAGGAAAGTGCAGGGTACACTTGAAATTTCTTTGTGTTCATTTTGTGGTTATTTGTCCCATTTAAATATTGCACCATTAGTACTTGTGGGGGGTTTTATGTCTCTTTAGTGATTAAATGGAAAGATGTAGAACTACTTTTTGTTAAGGCTGGAGAGTTTTCTTTTCACTGTTATCTTGGTTATTGTGTTTGCATTTGTTCTCCTTACCTAGGTGATCATTTTGATTGTTTTGCTTGGTTTCTTTAGCAGACATTTTCCAGCAGTATTTTACTTAATGACATAACTTCAGAAGGGCACACGTTTCCAAAATGAGTAAGGAAGCAGAGTAGACCACTGATGTTGCAACACAGTTGATTTATTCAGCACATAATTCTCTTGTGAATATACTCTGAACATTCAGACCTTCTTATTAAAATCTGGTGTGGTGGATAAATTTTGCATAGCGGTTAGCAGCGAATCTAGAAGCAGTTAAATACATATATTCCATGTGGTTATTTGAAGTTTCAGGTCACTGACTTTTCACTATGTTATTAGAAATAGTTTTCATGTAAGCCCATAGCTTTCCTCACAGCTGAGCACACAAACTGAAATGGGAAGTCCACAGGTATGTGGTACCAGTAACAATAAAATAAGCAAGTATTGTATTGCCACTTGTATCTATGCTGACATATATTTTCTGGTGGGTTGGAGTCTCATATCTTTAAATAATCTTGATCTAAATTGATCTTGTTACTTTTGAGCTGTTGTTTTTTGTCTTTGATATGCAGTTGTTTGTTTTGGGGGTGAGGAGTGCCAGATATGAATAATGAGCATTAAATTAACAGAGGTGTCCCACTGCTGGCACATTGCTTGTCTGGTTTTACCTTGTTTACTGCAGATGCTTTTCTCTTCCTGCACTATAATAATAAACAGTTTCTGGTACCTAACAGGCAGAATCAAGCTGGACTTTATTCTGAGAGACTGTTTGTAGCCTCATGTAAAAGGAAGATATTTTTTAATAATATGAATTATATGTGCCCAAGACATGACCTGAGCAAATGCTGCTGCTGCTTTTAGCAAACATGCAGATGTTGTATTCTATTGCCAATGAACATATGAATCATGAGCCAAAGTATATTTAATGTATTTGTGGAGTAGACTCCACAATATAGTACTAGTTTGCTTGTTCTGAGGCACGTGCTGTGTTTTGTTGGTTGAGAAGAAAATCTTATGAAAGTACCATCAGGATTGAAAATAGTGTGAAATGTGGATCAGGTACTGGCAATGATGGTTAGAAAACTTTAGAATTTGTTGGAGAGCAAAGCATGACTTGAAGAGTTATGGAGTTATCTTGGTTTCATTTAATTACCAACTATAAAATAGTTGTTCTGAAAAGACACTGTTGGTTATAAGGTTTACTTAGTGGTCAAATCAATAAATTTTTTAGTTTGGTAAAAATAATAATGGTAATAATGATTTAAATAAGATATATCTTGAATTTGTGGTTGCCAAACATACTGAAATTATTGCCTTTGCTTTTATGTTTTGCCTTTCATTCACCTTTAGGTTCAGAAATTTAAGCAGGACCCCAAACCATCTGCCTGTCTGCACTCTCTGTTCAGTGCACGCACTGGAGATGAGGTCTTCTCCCATGAGGAGTATGGTCACCTGCAGGTAACACATCCATGTTGATGTCTACCCAAGTGTGGCTGATTTTTTAAAAATGTTGTCTCCACTCTTCCATAATGCATCTGTCTCAGTTTGGTTTGATTTGTGTTAGATGTACTGTATGTGGTACTGTATGTTGCCTTTTGCATCTTCTGCTGAAAAAGACAGAGTGTTTTGAAACATAACTGAATGGTATGTTTTGGTCAGAAGGTACTGAAATAACTGAGATTGCAGAGGTAGATGGTTGGTTGTTTACAAAGTTGCTTCTTTTTCAGACCAACAGATGGCTGTCCATAAATAATCCTGGCAAAAAAAATGGCGTAGTCAGTAAAATGAAAGATTTAGTGTAATCTTATGGTGAATGTTCCCTATTTAATTTTCCATAATTTTGAGCAATTTTCATTCATTTAATGTGCACTGATAACCATTAGGAATTCTTGTTCACTGCTTTGCATAGTGGTTCCTAGTTAGACTCATTGCATAACTGATTGTTTTATTGTCTCTCATTTTCCAGAGTTTTAATCTTCACTCTTTTTATTTCCCCTTCTCTTTACTTTCAGACCCACCTTTGCTTTCATGATCTTGTTGTTTTGCATTCCAAAAGTCTGCACACACCTTTTAGCTCAGAAATTGCTAGTGAAATTATTCAGAACTGACACAGTAGGCTGATGATTATTTCATTTCATGGTGACAGTATTACTTAAATAGTTTGTACAGTAAATGTGTTGGATTTAGGAAATGTGTGTTCTGGGGAAAATGCTTTATGGAGTTAACTTAAGTTAGCATTTTGGACTGTGTGAAATTTCCTGAAAAGGCACATGTTTTATCTATAGGAGGAGACTATTTGGGGACCTGGAGGGCACTGTATGACAGTTTAAAGACTGTTTTTTGTGGCAGCTCAACCCTTCCCATAAACATGAATGCACATTCCCATCTGTCATCTGCATACCTCAGAAATTAGAGGGTTTTCAGCTCTGTGGAGACAAGAGTACAGAGTAACTGAGAGGGCTCAGCTGGGAAAAACTGAATATGTTATGTAGCCCTTGTTGCTGTACTTGGTGCTTTTCAGTTTGTATTAAGACACTGGAGTCAGTTGTCTTTAAATATTTAAGAATTTTTAGAATTTGGACCTAATTTTTAAATCTGCTATGTTCCAGATAAAAATCCAGGTTTTTTTGTTCCAGATGGTTTCTTTAAATTTCATATAATCAGATTGTGGGTTTATGTCTCATACTGTGATTAACTTAGTTTCTCTATTGAAGTTATACAAATTCTCAAGTATAGGAAAATTCTGTAGTAAAAACCAAACCAGCAGTTTCTTTTGATTCCTCAATGAGTTGACATTATGATGCTTATCTGTACAGCTGCTGAAGGTAATTACTGTTAACAATAAATGCTGTGTATGGGTACAAAAATAGATAGTTTTTCACATATCTGATCATATCTGAATGTTGGAATTCTCCTCCTGTCAGCTGATAATGCCAAAATTCCCACCAGGGCTGAAGTGATTTGCTTTCTAGGTGTGCTGTGCACTGTTCAATATATTGCTGGCCTTTCTGGTTACCTAGTTGCAGGTGAGTTGTCAGATATGTAACCATGAAAACAGCTTGTGACCACAGTGATTCCTGTGGGTCAAAGCAGTGGGCCTAAGGGAGCACATTTTCCTAGCACAGTTTGAAATTAAAAAATTGTAAAGCATCAGAAGTTCTAGAGGACAATGCCTGTTTGTGCCATCTTTTCCTATTAATTGTTTCCACATCATTAGATCCAGGATTTCTGAAGAAGCAGAAGTGGAACCATCCTTGTTAGGGAATTATATCACATTTACTTTGTTTACGTGGCTCCAGTAAGCATAAAGTTAATTATAGTTTCCTTTCTGTGTTTAATTACTCCAGATCAATGCTGTGTCATTATTTCTCCTCTATTTGGTTGAGATGATCTCTTCAGGGCTGCAGATTATCTACAACACAGATGAGGTACAAATCAATTTCCTGTCCTGAAACGTCCTTCAAATTGTTTGTGTTTTTTCTGGTTTTTGTGTTTCATTAGCAACTGTAAAGTAACTGTTCTGAAAATACACTGCAGATATTCTATGCTTTGAGTGGAACTCAGGAAAAGTAATGGAATGAATGGATAGTGAAATAATAGCTAAAAAAGTGTTAGATGGGCAAAGAGTAAATGTAACATGCCATTGAAGGTTTTATAGTTATCTGCTATTTCTGATAGCTACAATGTCAAGAATTAAAAGGTCTGTTAGGATGATTAACTTCTACTTACACTATTCTCACTTTTCACATTATTTCAAACTCTCAGTCAGTGTATCCTGTCCAATCCAAGTTCAATATAATAAATAATGGGGTTAATTTTCAGGGAAGCTGAAGGGCTTTCTTCAAACACATATGAACCTATAGGTGTTAAGAAGTTTTGCTGTATCTTTAATTGAAAAGAAAAGAATTTTATATCATAGTAAGAGATGTTTGTAGAGAGTGTTAACTCGTGTGTAAATAAGATAATAATAGCCTTGGCTTGAGTACAAGTCATGTCAGGACAACCTGCTGGCCTGTTCTAAAATGAGGTTATGTTTTGAAACTGGAATGGAAAGCACAGATGTATATACTTTTTTAATTCTTTTTTTTCTCCAATTTTCTTAATCTGGATTTGTTTAAATTTACTCTGTTCTGTTTGATAGTTGCTGCTGTAATGCCTTAAAAAGCTTAAATGTACTTGCAGTTGTACTGTTAAAAAAAAGATTTTTCCAGTAATAGTAATTTTCATTATTTTTCTAAAACATATATATTCAGTAATCTATTTTTTTATATAATTAGAAAACTAAATGCTGCAACATGTCTTCTTTCTTTCTTAGTTAGATCATATGATAGCTCTGTATTTCCTCTGAACTGCCTTTATATCTGTGAGGAGGCAAATGTATATAATTAAGTATTTAATTAGCTTGATATATAATTTATGTTATCCTCCAGATGTTTGCATTTAATTACGGATTCTGCAGAAAAAAATACATGTTTATAGACTCCAGTGAGTGGATATTCTCCACCTCCTTGCCAGGATGTCATTTTCCTAGCAACTGTCCCCTCTAAATCTCTGCACTATGGAGACTCATACTCAGATTTTTTTACTGCAGACCTGCCCATTCTGTTGGGCTCTGTGTGGCTTCAGCAGTTGTCAGGATCTGTTAACACAGCATAATGATCCAAGGTTCCCATGTGTCTAGAGGGTGTGGCAGTGTGGATGTGGCAGTGGCATGGATGTGGCCGTGGGGATGTGGGGTTGTGGCAGTGGGGATGTGGCTGTAGCACAGATGTAGTGCTATGGATGTGGCCATGGGGTTGTGGCAGTGTGGCAGTGGCAGTGTGGCAGTGGCATGGTTGTGGCAATGGCATGATTTTGGTGGTGTGGCAGTGGCATGGATGTGGCCATGGGGATGTGGTGGTGTGGCAGTGGCATGGATGTGGCAGTGGGGATGTGGCTGTAGCATGGTTGTGGCAGCGTGGCAGTGGCATGGATGTGGCCATGGCTATGGGGCAGTGTCAGTGTGGCACTCTGGTGCCCAACCCGCAGCTGGGTGTCGCTGCCCAGTGCCCCAAGGCAGGCTGGGTTGAGGCCCTTCCCCTCAGAAGAGTGGTGCAGGGCGCTGGGTGCA
>VXBQ01017777.1:615416-692188 GCA_013400175.1 Phainopepla nitens | reverse complement strand
GGTGCAGGGTGGTGCAGGGTGGTGCAGGGTGCTGGGTGCAGGGTAGTGCAGGGCGCTGGGTGCAGGGTGGTGCAGGGTGGTGCAGGGTGCTGGGTGCAGGGTGGTGCAGGGTGCTGGGTGCAGGGTGGTGCAGGGTGGTGCAGGGTGGTGCAGGGTGCTGGGTGCAGGGTAGTGCAGGGTGCTGGGTGCAGGGCGCTGGCAGATGGGCGTTGTTTGCCAAACTGGCTGTGGGAACGTTTGTGCACAGAGCCCTTGGCTTTAGAGGCAATGCTGCCTCTCCATGGCAGGCATGGCAGCTGTCACTGAGTTACCCTCTGCTTTCATCTGTTGGGAGTGGAAAAATTAATTTAATTGCATCTTTGCATCCCTAGCAAAGACAACAGAGTATGACTGTGTGAATGAGAGCAGTTAGCCACACATTACCCAGCACCATGAATGTTTGCAGTCATCCATGCTCTTTATTACACTTCCATCTCCACATGCTCAACTTTGGATAAATAAGCTTAACACACAACCCATAATTTCTGTAAGTGCCATAGCACTGATGTGGTTATAGCATTTATATGCCTGTGATATGAATAATTTATTCTCTGAAGTTTCTGGTTTACAACAAGCTATTTGATGGCTTTTTTGATGTAAATCTGCTGTTTGGAAACCCTAGTTAGTGTCATAAAATGTCTATAATTGACCATTTTTTTTCCTGTGTTCCAAACATCATCACTGGTAAAAAATAATCAGTAAGGTTATATGTTTCTATGTGGTGCTGTTTGCTTCTTCATATAAATTTCAATTATTGATAGACATGGGAAAAGCCACACTCTTAATCCCTGGGTGTTTTGGCTTCATTCAGAGAAAGTTCATTTTAATATAACCAGATGCTAAATTACAGGGATGAATATACTGGACATAGCTGAAGAGTGAGATAGAGTTTTCTTGAAAGTAATAACGATGAAAAGATCTAGTGTGCAGATAACTGTACACCTCATAGTGAAATTTTAGCAGAGACATTAAATAGAGACAAGTGTGTCTAAAATTATGATATTGGTGGTGGACTGGTATTAGCTTAAAGAGTGGATCTGAAATAGTACATTTTTAGATATAGATTTAGATTTAAATACAAATTTAAAGAAAAATGGAGAAAAAAGCAGTATATAGGCAAATACCTTTCAGTAAAAGATTGGGGTCTTGTTACATAGCTCATTGAAAAAAACAAAAACCACTTGATGGTAGCAAAGTGGGTCCTTCTCTGCAGTTCCTCAATGTGGCTGTGTTTATAGCCATTGCAATATTTTCTTTTCCACAGTCCTCTAGAATCATTTGAATAGGAGGGGATGAAATCCCTGCTTTGGAGATGAACCAGTGTAAATCTCGTGCTTGTGGTTAAAATCTCTAAGCTCCAATCTGTGGACTCTTTAAAATGAACTATAAAACTTATGCTCAATTTCATTTTTCCACAGTCATGCAACTCCAAATATCTCTTTCAAGAGTGTAAATCAGGAAAAATTATCTGCTTAAATAAGTCCTCAGCTATAATTGAATACACCTTAAATACCTTAAAATACCCTTCAGTACTTTGGTATTCAGTTGAAATGTGTTGGTCCAAGAAGAGATCTTAATTTTAATAAATTATTTTATAGTTTTATTTGTGTTTATAAAGGAGTGTGTTTGAATCTGCATAAATATGTATTATCTGGACCTTATTAATAAAACTTTGGCATATCAATTCCCTTAAAATGAATTAAGAAAAAGCACCAAGATTTCTGTGTTGCAATTTTGTTTTGGTTTCTGATGTTGTTAGGATATTTTTTTTTTAAAGATCAAAATATCACCTTTTTGGATCTTTTCAAATATGTGTTCTGAATATGAAATAATTTTTATCCCTGCCTTTGTTGGAACTTTTGCATAAATTCATATTGGCACCTCAGCTGGGACAGCTCTTAACACATTGTGATTAAGAACTGGTGTTAAAGAGAATATTTGAACTTGGGAGCATCATTCTTTGGGTTCAGACAGGAAAAGATGGAAAGAACAGTTACAAGGAATAGCAGCTTTGTCTTCTGGAAAAAACCCAGAGAAGCTGTGCTTTCATTTTCCTTCAGTCAGTTTTCTTTCCTCTAGGTGTCCTTTATCCAGAATCTGGTGTTTTGTGTGGAGAGAGCCTATCGTGTACCAGATTTTGGTGTCTGGGAAAGAGGCAGCAAATACAACAATGGCAGTCCAGAGCTGCACTCAAGGTAGGTGAGCAGATGTAGCTCTTTTAGCCAAAGCAAGTAAATGAATGAAAAGAATTCATCATGGGGTGAGCTAAAAATAATAATGCATGAAAATACTGTTTGAACTAAATGAAGGTTCTCTAAAGACTGAGGGAGGTATTTTGGGAAATCGTGAAGATAATTTCATCATGATATGCATGATGAAGTAACCACATGGATGCTTGGCTGTTTGAGTATTCAAATTCCAATAATTATGTGCAGCTGCATGTATATAATTCTGAAACTTGTGTTCAGAGCAGCTCAGGGTCTCAAAGCATGTGCAATGGGATTGGAATCGTATCCAAAGACTGGTTAGTAATATCCTGCTTTAAAAAGGTGTAGAATCATGAGTTTAGATTTTCTCATCTGCACCATGGTGGGAGAAGATGCTGCACACTGGAGAGCAGCCTAGTGCCAAGCTCTTTTCCAGGTTCTTCAGATGCTGCAGGTTGTGAGCCCTGTCAGGGACAGGGAGCAGTGCTGGAAGCATTTTAATGCTGGAGTTGTCCTGCTCACCTCAGTGCAATCACTCATGTGCTCTCTGCCTTCAAGGATCAAATCTGTCATCTGACAACTTGATTTTTCTAGTGTTACTGTTGTTTGCTTCACGTTTTGACTTCTGAGGTTTTATTAATCATAAAAATGGCTATAGCTTGGATATCTTAGGATTTTGAAACCATGATTAATCATTCTAATTATCAAGGGCTTGCAAAGAATACATGTTTCTTCCAGACTTCAATATTGCCTGAGAAATCTGTGTTGTCATTTGAGAATGAATTATTTTTCTTAGCCCACATGCAGGCATGTATATTTCAGCCTATAGATATAGTTAAATGTCCCTGCAGCAAAACTCTAAATGTAGGGGTTTTTTTTCAGGGTTGTTATAGAACCTTTTTATCAATATGAGAACTTAAAAAAAAAAAATATCCAAGTTGTTGTTATATAATCTGCTTTATGATTTTGCTGGTTTTCTTTTCTCCTACTGTGTCTGTAAAATTGTCAAATGCCAGACTACATGAGGTACATGACTACATAGAGAAACAAAAGCTTCTTTCCACATCTCACCTTCCAGAAACGTGCAAAAGGAACACTGAAACTCCTGTGTCTCCTGTTTGCAGCATTCTGGTTATTCAGTATGTGAATTTCCTCCAGGGAAAACTGAGCATCTTTTAAACAGATGGAAGTGGGCATGTTGTTTTGTCTTAATCTAGACTGATATTTATAGGTTGGTTTTCCTAAGGGTAAAGTTTTGTGAGATGGACTGGGCCAGTCTAACAGATCATTGAGCTGGCACAGGGGGAGGCACAGAGCTTGGTGCTAATTTAAGAAGTAGATGTTGGTCATCAGAAACAAGTATTGCCCCTATTCATCATTCTTTGTGTACATGTGGGTACTCTGCTCACTGCAGAAAGCTGGTAGGCAATTTCCCTGGTTCTCATAAATCAGGAAAAATGGAAGGGCAACATGCATCAAAAGACATATTTAGATATTATTGAGGAAAGCCCTGGGTACACTGAAATATTCTTTATACTTTATGTTCCAATTGTATCTACCAAAAAGAGCTATAAAACCCCTTTTGTTTTAAATTGATGAAGCAATTATGAGTGTCAGGTCTACTCACAAATGTTATATGTGAGTCTTCTGTGATTATGGACCCCAAAGTGGTCTCTTCAGGGTCTCCTGACCCTTAAAGCCTTTGATGGAAGTCTCCAAACAGGCTGTGTTTGCTTTCAAAAGGCGTAGGTAGTTCTTGTGTTTTATTGAAAGAGGCTTTCTTTTCAAAGAGGATATTGTACAATTGGAAGTCTGTGAATAATAACTGCACATTACGACCCGAGTTAAAAGATGCAGGTATTTTAAGCCTTCACAGTCTTGGTATTCTCTCTCAGTACAGCTCCAAACACTTCTGATAAATGATAAATAGCAGAACACTCTGTGGAGCACGTCTTCACTGATGTATGCAAATTGATGTCTTTTATTGGTTCAAAGGCAGGATTTGTAACAGCTTTTATTGTAGTGTGATCCCTTCCCATACGGCTGAACTTCACAAAAATTAATTTGTCCTGTAGCCGTTTGATCAAGCTGCTCTGCAGGCATCTGCTGAGTGGCTGTGCAAAGTGCCTCTGACACCTCCCATATGCACTGTGAGAATTAGGAAGTTGCCAAAGTGCAGCATGCTCATATTCCAAACCTGGAACTGCAGAGCCTCGGTCCTGCTCTTCTCTGGAGGGTATGGCACATTGCTATAGTGCTGTCCTCCCTTGTTCCATTTTAGGCTATTATAAGGGATGTAGAAATTTTTTCTTGTTTGCTTATTTTTCACCTCCTCTGTGGTCCTTGATGTTCCAGTTGAAATGCACAGCACTTGGATGGAGGCAAGAAATTGAACAGGAGGAGGATTAAGGGTGATATACTTGAAGATGTATTTTGACTTACATTTGCTAAAAATATGCACATTTTAGTGTTTGCCTTCAGGTATTTTACTGAGGGGAGGAATCCAACAATTAAAAAGTAGTGAGAATTATGAATGTTGTTTAAGTGTGTTTACTACCTCTCTTTTAGCAAGCTGGAAGTGACTTCTCTAGGTTAGTCTCATCTTCCCCTGCCCTAAATATGGCTCAAGGTCAGATGTTACCCATGGCATTATGGTTGCAAGGCTGCTCTTGATAATCCTTGACACATTAAAATAATTGGCAGCTCCAGTAAGGTCTAAGGATAACAGCTGGTGATGTTCAGTGGGGACATTAAGAAGAAACCTTTTCATTTGAAACACAGAGAAGGAAAGAACAGGATGCTCAAAACAAAATCTCCATGCTTGGGGGTTTGTGAGACTTGTCTAATACAGGCTGTAGTTTACTTAAATTGGTCTTGGGTATGATACCAGGCTTCAAGTGAGGTTTTGTGCTAGGCTAGATGAGTTCCATATGTCCCTTCTGGCCAACGAATGATCCTGTGAAATTTTCAGAGGAATATTTTAAGAGGGTTTGGGTGAGGTTTTGTTTTGGGCCCATCTCCAAGTAAGCCCCTTTTTCTGCAGGCAGAGTCCCACAGGTCTCTGTTCAGTCTGTCCATAGTGGCTTAATGAGTGGAGGAAGGAACACATTTATTGAAATACATTTTACCATTAATGCATTCTGTTAAGACACTCCATTTCTTTTGTTACTTAAATCGTAAAGTATGAGGAATGTATTTTCTATACAAAGACACAAGCATGTTTGTTACAGAGCCTCTAGCAGGTGGAGCTTCCTGCTCAACAGGAAGGCATGAATGAGTAGGAATGAAATGAGTGTGAAGTGTGATCACAGTCCTGAAGTGCGCTGTGCTGTGTGATTGTTCACTCTTGTAAAGATAACTTGACACAAAGGCTGTTCACAGACTTCTTTTTTCTTTTAAAGTGAATTCCTCCTGTCATTTACCCATAAAACTTTTGATAATCTGAGTAGTACTTGTGTGTGTGTGTTGAAGGGAGTGATTGACAATGTTGGGGTGTTTATATGGTCACTGGCAAGAAATTTTGAGTAGTGAAGTCTCCAGGGGCTTTCAATAACTAGAGGTAGAAAAATGCTGATGAATCACAGTAAATTATTAAATTAGTCTTGTCGTAGAATAATGACTGAGTCTGCAAAGTAGAAGTGATTTCAAGGAAGCAGTACATGTTTGCCTTGAATTTCTTTCAAGCAGTATCATCCTATTTTGTAGACAGATGAGTAGTTTTATGTTACGTGAATACCAACTGAACATTTATTACTTCCCTACCTTTTATCAGTAACTTTTTTTTCACTTTGAAAATACATCATGTTGATGTTAGGACTGTTACTTGAAAGGGAAATATGAGATTTTAACATGTGATACAGCCTCCAGTGTGCAGGATTTCTCTGATTTTTATCTTCTGTATATGTAGTTTGGTAATAATACTGAATTCCTCTGAAAAGTTCTGTTCTGAGTCACCATGCCAATTTATTTGATCAATTGCTAGGTGGTAATTAGAATAGAGCAATTTTTAGAACAATTACTTTTTTTTTTAGATATTTGAAACAAAGCCAGAAAAATAATTACATTCCCAGCTCTTCTGAGTTCAGTTTATTTCTTCATCTCATTCTCCAGCTCTAAAAGCTTTCAGCATCAGAAGACACCAAACAGAGGCAGTGCTCAGAGCAGGCTGTGGTTAAGCTGGTCAGCTTTCTCTTGTTGAACAATTAGAACTGAAACCCAGGAGTATTATTTCTGGCAGTGTTTCAGAAAGGAACATGGAAGTTTATAAATGATAAAGTGTGAAATCAGTCTAAAGTATTTCTAATATTGGAACCAACACAGGTAAAGTGTGCTGGTTCAAAACCAACCAAATTCTCATACAGAACCAAATTCTGTAACTGCATTGAATTGTTCTCATTATTTTTAATATTTTCTGTGTAATCATAATTAGACTCCATATTTAAAATATGGATTTGTTAGTAATTAATTGAAATTTCATATTTTACATTAATAGATAGTAAAAATCAGTTTATTTAGAGTAAGGTAAAGTGTTTGCTTCCATCCCAGAGTGCTGCATAGAATATAGAAAAATAAAGATTGAAGCACAGTCCCTGTTTGCAGAATTCTACCAATTTACTTGTAAATTTTTTGGTAGGAGGCTGGATGGTCAAGTTGTTTGTCAATACAGTCACAACTCCTCTTACATAGAAGTGGAGAGTTGTTAGTGCTTATTATCTGAATATTTATTATAACTCAATGTTTCGTTAATTAGTTTTACAAACAAAATAAACTAAGCTTTGTTTCACTGGATGCTGTTTTACCAGATTGCCTAAGAGGATGTAAAAGGTGTTTGTTTAATGAGCTGGACCTCTGGAGTGTTTCCAGGCCCTGCACTTGTCTGTCAGCACTGAGGGAGCAGAGCAAAGGCCTGTCCCTACCTTGGTGTTTGACAGAGCTGCCAGAAACCTGGCACTGTGACACCTCCTTTGTGAACTCTGGCACTGGTGGGAAATAGCCCATGTAACATTTTACTTTTAGAGGCCCTGTGACTGTCATATCTGGAATTTTGGAATCAACATGCAAAAAATGTGGTGTTTCATATATGTATGTTAATGCTGTAGTTCCTTCCTGCAGTTGATTGGACATAAGTAAAGTTGGCCTATCTATAATTATGTGTCCTTTAAAACTGAGAAAAAGAGAAAAGTGAAACTGAAAGGGGAAGAATACTTCTTCACTTGTCTTTAATACTCACAAGGAAAATAGAAAATTACACTTTTTAAATGAAAAGACTTTGTTAAAATGTGTATTTTTATTTGTACTGTGGAATTTATGTAATGGTTAATAAATTATTTTAATATAGAGTTTGATTTTTAAATTATATACTTATTAGTGATTTTAATGCATAGCATCTTAAAATGTGAGTTCTAACTTGAAGTCTTTGGTATGGAATTTTTGGGTCCTGTTTTCTTTGTGATGAAGCGAAATAAAAGATGTGTCACTATATGGTTGACATCAGAAAATCCTTCTGTTGTGAATTCAGATTGATGAATTCTTTTATTATATTGAAAGCTACAATCAGTCTTTTAAAGTTCAATGCTTGAGACCTGGTTTGAAAAATTGTGCTAAAGTAAATCCACTGTCTCTGTGCTGTTAGTGAGACCTCGAAGTAATAATGCCAGGTGTTTGATAGCAAAGTGAGAACAGAAGTTCTTTGGCCAGATGGTCTCTGACATTTGAAGACAAATAAAAATGCTGAGTAGTATTTCAGAGAAAAGAAAAAACAACCTACCAGCAAAACAACCCCAAATCTGCTGCATCAGCATTTTGTTAACATTAAGGTTAAGCACGAAATTCAAATCAAGAAAAGGTCATGGCACTGAAAGCTGTCAAGTTTGTGATGTTTTAGCCTGGGCTTGAATTGTGATACCTCTGGGTTTTTGTTTTGTTTTCTCCTCAGCTCCGTGGGACTGGCAAAAGCAGCTTTAGAAGCAATTAATGGTTTCAATCTCTTTGGAAATCAGGTAATATTAAGTGTTTGTTTTCCCTCCTTTTTTTGTTAGCAGTAATGATTTACAGGGTGAATCAGAGGATATTTACAAGTATCTAGCACAGTTGGTTAGATTCCAGCTTTAAAGAAAGTTAGTTTGCAAACTGATTGCTCCTGTTTCAGGTACAGAATTTATCTGATAAAATCATTAGTGCCCTTACTATCAAGAATCACTTGAAATTTTTCCTTAAAAAAAATCTAAAGTGGTTGCAGCTTTGTCTGAAAAAGAATTTTGTTGCCAAAATGTTTTTTTTCCTTCAGAACTGTATCTCTTGCTGATACTAGAATATACCTCCACCTTCAAGCATTACCTTCCTTTTGTCTGCTTCCTTCATGTGGCTTTTGATCAAGACTTTAAACAAGCTGCTTTTATATAATCCCACTTTTTTACCTGTTTGTTTTTATTTCAGTGTGTTGCACAGCCCTAAAGTCTTTTCTCATCCTTTCATGTGGCTTGGATCAATTAGGAAAGCAAGCCTTTCTGAGACTTCTCTATCTGCTGTCTGCTCCCCTTCTGTGTGCCTCTTTCTTTTTGGTGCTATACCTACAGTAGTCTGTAGCTAAAATAAAAGAATACTCTTCCAAAGTAATGGTTTACATAATGTATATATGGAAGAGAGGTGCTATATATTTTAAAAGCTGATGTAAAGTGTTCAGAACTAGGAGGTAGTAAGGATCTTCAGTAATGATCAGACACTTTACATGCATTGCTGTTCTTTCAGAAATGACATTTATCTATAATCTTTACCTTCCCAACAGTTTCAAGCAGCAGTAAATGTGTTGAGGTGTTTTTTTTGCTGAATTCTGAAATGGATGAAAAAATTGCTGAAGGAAGACCAGTTTAAATGCTTTGAGAGTTTATTTCTGAGATCTGTAGTTGGCATTAACAGAACCCATTTTGACCTTCAGTCTATGCAGAGTTTGCCTTTGTGCTTAGTTCCAGCTGTGTTCCAGTGGCTTTGAGAAATCCTCTTGAGCCCCTCAAGAGACTTGTTTGCACCTGCAGCTGCACAGGTCCAACCTGCAGAAATCCTGCTGGGGGCCTGCTCACAGCAAGAGGAACACGTTCAAGGCTGACCTGGGCAGAGTTGTTTGTGTATGAGCTGCATGCCCTTTCCTGGGATGAGCAAGAACCATTTAAATTTTTTTTTTTCCATAAATCAAGTCTCTGTAAGTTGTTCTTACTCCAGAAATTTACAGTCTTTAGAGAAGTAAAACATTTCATTTGTCAAACAAGGTGCTTGTGGATTTATGAAATGCAAATGAGCCTGCTCCTGAATCCCCAGAGAATCCTTCCCTACAGCACAGACTTTGGAACTGCACATGTAGGCAGGTTGTGTTCTGAGCTTGTAGATGAGTTTAGAGATTTGTGAATAATCAGAATCTGGATTAAGAAGGAAGTTAACAAATCATCAAAGCCAGTGATTATTTGTGTATGTTCTTATTGCAGCACTAGTCAGTGTGTAACTTGCTAGAATGACTGAGGAAACAGATTATTTTCCAAGAGGACACTGGAAAAAATTGTTTAGAGTTTTGTTTACCCTAGTAAAGCAAAAGCTGAGTATTTTTTTGGTAACTGTATATAATTAGAGTGCAGTTAAAGGGTAAATTAGAATAAAACCCTTTGGAAGGGCATCTCAATGGATGGTGGTACTGGCACACAAAGAAGGGCAATGAGGTATTCATGTAGAAACTTCACTGGAAATTGAAGTTTTTAATTATTAGAATAATGGGTGGGCTCTGGAACAGTCTTCCTAGGAAAGTAGTATACCAAAGAAACTGACTGCTGTTTAGGAGAAATTTGGTGGATGTCTGAAAATTTCTGGGATTTATGACCATAGTGGAATGAATTCATATTGACTGTGTCTTCCAGTGGGGGAGTGATCCTGAGATTCATTATCAGTTGCATATATGAAGATACCTGTTCATTAGCAAAACTGAATTTGCAAGAAGTTGCCTACTGGTAATAGTTCTAAATGGTATTGATTCTGTTTCAATGCTATCTCACCCAGGGGAATTTTTTTTAGTGTTTCAGGAAGCATCAAGAAGTTGACAGAGAAATATAGTGTAAAATTATTGATGTTACTAGGAAGTAGGTTTTGCTAAGGAGTAGATGTTGATAATGCAGACCTTACAATAACTGAAAAGCAGACCATTTTTATTTGCTATGAAAGTCCTTTTCCAAAGCAGTACCTGTGCTGAATATCCAACTGTTTGTGTTCTAACTGACTTGTAATGAAATATTCAGCATCACTGTTTAGAACATTCCTGCATTCACAGGGAAGAACAACTACTCTTTTTTGGTTATCCTTAACAGGCCTCATTTTTCAAGAATTATTGGAAGAGTTAATAGCTTGAATGAATCATATAATTACTAATCAGTGATAAAGCCATCTAATTTTGGATATACTTCAGTATGTTTAAAAAATCAAAATATTTTCGACTTGATGTTGTGCTATGTTTTCTGATTAAAATTTTCAGCTACCAAGCAATGACAACATAACCTAAATGAAACACAGAACCAGTGAGTTTCTGCAGGATGCACCAGCCTTCTTCCCTTTGCCTTAAACAAATGCTGTGTTCACAGGGCTGCTCCTGGTCTGTCATTTTTGTGGATTTTGATGCCCATAACCGGAACAGACAGACCCTGTGCTCATTGCTGCCCCGGGAGTCAAGGTCTCATGTAAGTCATTAAATAAATTAACCTCAACAGAGTGTGGAGAAAGCAAATGGATATGGATTCTTGGTTGTATGATGGACCTTCTGATCTGCCTGATAAAGGTGAAATTTGCTAGAAAGGTGTTAAATTTTTGCTTTTTAAGTGTCACTGTGATGTAGTTGTTTTTCTGAACAGGAATTACCATGGTGCTCTTTATTTTTTTAATACTTAGATTAAAACAGTAACCTCTTTAGCTTTCTGGACAATTTTAAAATAAAATTAAAATAACTTAAGTGAGATTTGCAGCCTTGGGGATTAGTTTTTCTTTTGGCCTAGTTTCTATTATACATTGTGTCTGCACTTTTGAAACCCTTTGTTTTAACTTTAATTCTTTCTTTTGTCTAGGAAAAAAGCCTTTAAGGTTGGCTTATCATAAATTGCTGAATATGAACAATTTCGTGTTGTCATAAGCTACCATTACCAATATATTTCCTTAGTGAGAAAATCTAAGTGACATAAGTATAGATTAGTTAAAAAAACATCTATTTCAGTGCTAGCATCAAAGGTAAATTTGGTGTTAGAGAATCAGTAATTTAAAATGAGTGATAATAGAGTTCTACTTCTTTATTTATTCTGGGATATAATAGCAGTTTTGTTCATGAAACAGGCTATTAATCTTAAACATTAATAGTTTACTTATTGTGTAGAAGAATTATAGCAGAGTTGTAGTGCTGGATAATTAAAATAAAAGGCACTGTCAGCTACTTTTTTTATAGTCAAATGGTCTTTTAGAACTCTTGCTGTTTGTTATTTGCTGGAGACTTGAAATATTCCAACAGGAGTTGATTTTATAACTTATCCCATAGAAATCTTTGTGTTCTTTTCTTCCTTTTATGGGTTCATGTCAGTCATATTGGCAGAAATTTTAAATAGTTAAATATCTTGACAATATCAGCAGAAAAGAGTATATTTTTAATGTGTTTCTGGAAGCTTACATGTAGAGGGGATGCACTAGTTAGTAATTTTTCTTGTGTTTTTAATTCGTAAGAGAGCCACATGGTTCCTGTGAAGGTTGCTCATATTTTTTTCCTGAAATTATTCCCTTATCTTCTTAATTATAAATCAGATAGGCTTGTTTGTTCCAGCACCCTAGGAATATTTCTGAAAAAGCTGTTCAGAAATGATTTAATTGTAGGTACTTCTCAGCATTGCACTTTATGAAATATTTGTGCTTCTTTTTGAGCATATGAAACCCAAATAATTGTGTTTCCTCCAGGAATAATCTGGAGAATGCATTTAAAAACATACAAACGAAATTCCCAAAACGTAATGTTTTAAAATGTTTTCAATTGTGCCTGCACATTATCAGCTGTAAAACAGGTGACATTCTGAGTTCAACAAGTTATCTTCTAAATTGTATATCTGCACATTTGGTTTGTAGTTTATCCTGATACTTCCTAAGAAGTCTTATTTTGCACGCTGTTTTCCTATATTAACACTATGATTTTGATAAGATAATGTTCCAAATGTATATTTCACTTAGTAAGTTAAACAGTCTTTGTTTGTGCATCAAATAATTGTCAGGGATCTAATTAAAATTGTAATGTCCTATTTCTCCCTCTCCTACAGAATACTGATGCAGCTCTTCTGCCCTGCCTTAGTTATCCTGGATTTGCTCTGGATGATGAGGTTCTGTTTGGTCAAACACTAGATAAAATTATTAGGAAGTTGAAAGGCAAATATGGGTTTAAGAGGTTTCTGAGGGACGGGTACAGAACGGCGCTGGAGGACAGGACACGGCGTTATTATAAACCAGCAGAAATCAAGGTAAAATAAAGCCCTGCCCCACCTGCAGGGGCTGCACAATTGCACAGGGATTCCTGGGGGCTTCAAGGCAAGGAGATGCCTCCTGTAATTTGCATATGCAGTTTTCAGAGCTTGCAAAGTCAGCACTGAGTCATTGGTTTGTTTTGTAATGAATGTGCTTTCATTTACATTTAGGGTACAGTTGATTTCACATAACAAATAAGGAAATTATTTATCATTTCATTTAATTTCACAGCTGACTACAGTCTGAGTGTGTGGAAAACAATTTTGCTTTTGATCACAGTATTTATCAGTTAAGGTTATCTAAATGAAAATTTATTACTTTTTCCCCCCTAGTTTCTCTGTGAAAAATAAAAAGGCCTGCAGTTAAAGTGCCCATAGAATTAAGAAGCGATATTAAATGTACTAAAATATTTTTTGCATTCATGTTTGTCTTTTGTTGCTTAGAAATTACTCTATAGGATTATTCAGATATGTTTCCTTATATGAAAATGATGAAATGTCTGGTGAATTTTTCTTCTTTGCAGCTTTTTGATGGCATTGAGTGTGAATTCCCTATTTTTTTTATTTTCATGATAATTGATGGTAAGTATAGCTTTACATTCCTGTTCCTTAAAGGCATTAGAGAAATGAGCTGTTAGAGGAAAGATACAAAATTATTTTCCTGTCCTGCCAAAATAAACCTTAATGCAGTGACACTAAATATCTCATTGAGAGTTCTGCCTCCTGGGTTACAGAACCCTAAGCATCCCAACCCGCTATATTTCAGCATTTTTAATGTGAGCTGTTTTTAGAACATAACTCACTAAGGGTTTGTTAAAAGCTTCAATCTGTGGCATTGTCCTGCATTGCCTTTTAAGCCTGAAAAACTTTCCAATGTATCAGAACTTCACAGCAGCACGGGAAAGGAAAGGGAGGGAGAACACTGCTGCCACACTCAATGTGCTCCAGGGCTTCTCAAGTTGAGCATTGTGTGGCAATTGAATCAGAATTCAGAAGAGAAGAAAGGAAAGGAACCAGGAAAGGTTTAGTTTCCTCCTGGCCACGATTTTTCATGTAGTCAGTCTGATTGAGTAATAAAACAAAATTAAAAAATCAAAACAATACGAACAAACACGACACTACCTCGGTCTTGATGTGAGGACAAGAGACACACCAAAGAATTGCAAGGGGTGATCTCAGGATGGAAGCTAGAACTTGCATAGAACAGAAGTCTGAATAAGAACATGACTAGGGTTGCAACTGTCAGAAAGGTTTTTAAATTGATTAAAATCTGTCCATCTTTTCTTTCTCCTGTGGCACATTGAATACTTTTCAGATAAAGACAGTGAGGGGCACAGAAATCTGCCATCAGCCTCGACTCCTCTGCAGCCACCCACAGATTAAAATATTGTGTTTGAAGATATAATAAGGTTTCACAATCGATATTTCCAAAGAAATGTTTGACATTTTTCAAAGAGTGAGGCCCAAAACTGAGGAGAAAGGCACTGACATTTATTGCTGCCCACTTGCAGTTCTGAGAACATAAAGATAGTCATCTTCAACTGAGGTTAACAAAAGAATAGAAAAAGCATTTTATGCTTCTTGTATTACAAAACCCCTAAAATATACATTCTTTGCACATACTGGCCTTGTCCTTTTTGCCTGGACCACACTTTTAGGAAAAAGAACAATTCTGTTAGCAGATTTTGTGCAAATATCTCCAAATCCACAAGATTCCTTAATGCTGAAGTGCACACACAGCAACGGCAAAAAGGCAATGACGTGGGAGGAGCAGAGATTGCTCCTCTGTCATGAGTAACCTCGAGTGATTTGAAATGTTCAGTGTGTCACTTGAAACATACCTTTTTGTGTGCAAACTTGGATTGCATTTGTGTCTCTTGGCAACTGTAAATATTCCTGTATATAAACTCAGGAATAATTGAAAATGTAGTGAACAGTACTTGTCAAGCTTTGGGTTTGGATGGAGTGTTGAAGAGGCATGGAACGAAAAAAAAATGGTCGTTGAAAAAAAAAATATTAGTATAAAATTTATAATGCAATGTTTTCATCTAGCTCCTTCCCCTTTGAATGTTAAAAAAAAATTTCTACTTTAAAACGTC
Source organism: Phainopepla nitens (assembly GCA_013400175.1). Classification (NCBI taxonomy): domain Eukaryota; kingdom Metazoa; phylum Chordata; class Aves; order Passeriformes; family Bombycillidae; genus Phainopepla; species Phainopepla nitens. Next base: position 677,329 of record VXBQ01017777.1, on the reverse strand, counting down.
ACCTTGCAGATAGATCAATTTTTATTTTGATGAACAGAAATGGGGTTTGTATCGTTAATATATATTTTCATTGAAGAACTTTCCATGAACTGAATATCAATCATGCTAGTATTCATCAGATTCATCTTGGGAAGTTCTGCTAAAACAACTTTTAAAGGACTGGTAGTCCCAAACATACCAGTGTCTCTTTTACTTTTCATGGGCTATTTAGTGTAGATGCTTAATATTTAGTTTTGAAAAGTAAACACTTTGGGTTTTTTTTCTTCCTCTTTTATGGACTTTGAGATCATGGAAAAATTATTTCTTCCATTAAATCAATTATTGTTTGGTTATTTTTAGGTATTTTTAAAGGAAATCCTACACAAGTAAAGGAATATCAGGATCTTCTGGACCCTTTGCTTCAACATACACCTGAAGGTATTCTCTGGAAATTGTTCTTCTGAAACAATTGTAGCTTTTTATTGACCTGAAATTATAAAAATCCTGACTTTCCTATTAATGTGTATTGTGGTCAGAGCAAATGTGAAGTAAGAAAATCAACATGTTTCCTAATGGCAAAATTCTAAAATAACCTCTTTTATGTAGATACATTGCATCATAAAGTCTGATAATAAAAGTAACATTTTTCTGGGAAAATGCTACTGATACTAAAGTAAGATTTATGCTGTGCCCACTCAATCCTCCCCTCCTTCCCCTCTGCTTCATTGTTTACAAAGTTCACTTCTACTTTTTCAAAGTTTACTTCTACTAGGCAAATATTAACTACCAGCAGTCAGATTGTTTCAATGGCCCTCTTGGACCCAGTTGAGAATTACTCTCATCTTTCATTGTCACTTTATTTTGCAAGCTCTAAAAAAATGATTTGGTATATGCATATGAAATTGTTTCTAGCTTAAAGCTGGGAAAGTGGCTCCATAATCATTTTATTATAAATGTTCTCTTATTTAACTTGGACACTTCGGAATTTTTGTGGCACTCTAGCAAGGCTAGTGGTGGCCCACAGGCACAGCCATCCAAAATTCAGTTAAAGAAAAGAAAAAGGCCAGAAGTTTGAGTGGGAGGAAAAGAAATGGCCTGAGAACAAAACAATCCTATTTTAAAACTCAGCATTTTAGTCACCTGTTCTTACATCTGTGGTACAGTTACACAAGTAGATGCAGAATATGCCTTGTTCTTTAAACTTTTTGAAGTGAACTAATTTGTGTAAGGCAGTCAAACATTCCGTTACCAAATTTGCATTATGTAGCAAATTTTTCTTGCTGGTTGTTGCTTTTTTCTGATTACTAATGAATATGTGAAGGTTTGTGGACACTAAATTAATCTTGTGGTTCCTTTTGTTGCATATCATCAGGAATGTCACATCTTAAAATTCCTGGGTGTGTTTTGGTGCCTCACTCATTTGAATCCAATATCTCTAATAACTGATGCTTTTCCATTTTTCCTCTGCTTATTCCCAGTAATTTGTTTTTTTCTAAGCAAATAGTAAGGCACTACAGCTTTATTCTGTTTATCACCTGTTTTTTATCCAAATTAATTCAAGAGTAGAGCATTATTAAGGTGGAATTTAATTATGCAGGAAGCATATTAATTTGCTTTTCAATTTCATATAATTAGGTCCATCATTTGTAATCATGTCTCTAAATTCCTGATGCATGTCCACTTAAAAAGTTCTGAAATAACGTTTACAATGATCAGCAATACCTGGGGCATAATTCTAGATACTAGGTGTGTATCTTCTAGTAGAGAAGTTATGCCATTTTGTTTCACAATGTTTTAAGATTCAAGTGCTTGTTTTAAACATTTGATTAATAAAATTATCCAAAACCAAGTTGACTCTTTTTGAGCAGGAATTTTAGTTGGAAAGAGTTGTTTGGGATTGAGCCTGTGTTAACTGGGGGGGCAAAACACCCCGAGTGTTTCACTGGCACCCAGCTTTCACTGCATTTGGTTAAGGCTTCTTAACTGAACTGCATTTTCCTTTAGGTGACTTCTTTTATTTTTAGTTTGCACAGAAGGTGCTGCACAGGCAATATACCTGTTCTGGGAAGAAATTCTGAGGAAATGTCTTACAAACTAAGTAGTTTAACCTTGCCCTGGGGTTCCTCTCAGAGATAACAATGAATGACCATCTCTGTTCAAACTGTTGCTGGGGTGCAATATTTCCTGGTTTGGATTCACTGCTGCTTTATTGGGGAACCCCAATGAATACTGAGGGCAGTGCTCTTTACTGACTGGCTGTGCTTGCTGTCCCCAGGGTGCCCTGTTGTCCCCAAGTATTACTACGTGCCCGCTGACTTTGTGGAGCTGGAGAAGAGGAGCCCGGGCAGCCAGCGGCGCTTCCCCAGTAACAACGGGCGGGACGGGAAGCTGTTCCTGTGGGGCCAGGCCGTGTACATCATTGCCAAGCTGCTGGGTGAGGCTGAGCCCCTGCAGCTTCTGTCCTGCTCCTGCTCCCCTCAATGCAAGCAAAACTTGCCTTGTTTTGAGTGCACCTTTAGGGGCCGTGTGTCCTCTGCTCTGGTACCTCTGTGACAGACAAAAATTGTTTTGTAGTCTTTGTGTTTTTATGCTGCATACTATAAAGCTTAGTGGAATATTTCATAGAGTACCAAAAATCTAAACATAATAACAGATTTAATTTTTTTTCTGGCTTTCCCTCTTATTTCCTTTTTTCATGACAGAATATATTAATGTGATGCTTTCTGGGTTAACTGTATCAGCTGCACCTGTACAGTGATGTTTGTAAGCGATTTATAGCATTCAATTCAAATTATTGACTGCTTAAGCAGGACAAGTTGAATAGTTGCAGTCTCAGAGAAAGTTAATGATTCATTCGTCTGTGTTATTTTTACCCTTTTAAAAACAAGAAACTGTATGAGCAATTGAAAGTGCATATCAGAGTCTGACTGTTGACTGTTGTTATGGTGAATTTTAGTCACAAACAAACTCTGTCTCACTTGGAGTGATGTTATTATAGGCTAATGCAAAATGAATGGTTCATCCAGAAATATCTTCATAGTTGAGTTTTTTCTTTAGTATTTCTTTTAGGAGAAAGATATATTACTTTATTTTAACATGATCAGCAGTTACCTAGTAATCATTAGATGGAGTTCTGGAAACTTTTTCTTTTAACACAGAAGGGAAACAGGCTGTTGGTAATAAAAAAGAGAAAAATTGAAGAGGAGTTTAAAAATTCAGCTGTTGGCAAGAACAGTGGATGTATCTTTAGGTATGGAGGGACAGAATCTGTCTGGTGCTCCACCTGTCTGGTTTTGCTGTATTCCTTTTAAAATTCCTCTTTTAGCTAATGCTTCAAAGTAAATGCAGGCAATCTTACGTTAATTTAAAAAATAATTTATCTGATAAGAGTATTAACCAAGTAATCCTCCAGTGTGTGTGTGTAGGTTGCTGTAGTAGTTCTGCTGGTATTGATCTTGTACTGATATTCATGTGTTTCTGTACCTGCAGAATGCTGGTTAAATAAGTTCTATTTATAGATTGGTAACTGTTGTTTGTGTAACATTAACATTCTGGTGTTTCAGTTCTTTGCTGAACATTCTTACACACTGCTATTTTATTTTATTTATTTTTTAATTTTTTTTTCCAAATGTTCAAAATTCCAGGATAATTTTTTCCTGCTTCTCTCATAGTCCTTGCAAACAGGGTTTGGAGATCTTACAGTAATGTGTTCATCAGAGATTGTTGTATCAGGAACTCCATTTATTGCTACTAATTTAGAGTTGGTGTATTCAATTTTGCTCCCTACTGGTGAAAACCTACCTGAATAACAATCTTGTCCTTGGTGAAAGTGTTTGTGTGGCTTACTTTGCTTGTTGGTGGTTGCTAATTAAGTGGAAGCTTGGCTCCAAATACTTTGATATCTGGGAAGGTATTGGTTTCCCATTTCATTATCCATTCAGAAATCATTGTGTTGCCTCCAGGGTATCAATTAATTTGTGTTTGTTCAGCCTCCTTGCTCCTGCTGTGTAGGCAGCACACGGTACCACCTTTGTAGCTCCTGCTGCTGTCTGGGGCTGGGCTCTGCCTCTTGAGGTCCAAATATTTCTAAGTGCAGCAACATGAACCTGAGTCAATTCTTACCCTCCCACAGAGGGGCAAACAGAAATAGGGAAATCAAAATTTTGATCCTGCTTATGAATGCTGAGTAACAGAGGCAGTGAAAGTGCCTGTGTGTCACTGTTGGAGGGCACCACGTTTATGCAACTGAAGAAATTGTTTTTGAAGGAAAAAAGCATGTGTTTTGCAGGTGGTATGCTGTTTTTCACAGAATTTCCTTCTTGCTTTGGATGAGGAGGTTTATAAAACCTTTATGTTAAGGTTCCCATTTTGGAGCAAGGGAAAGAAGTCCCAGGTTCCATGCAAATGAAAATTCACTCAGTATTTTGTTTAGTAGCTCTCTTTCCTTAGTTTTTTCTGAGAATTCTTGTATCTTGTTCTGGGGATTCAGTGCTGCCTAGAAGTAAGAGTTTTAGCAATATTTTTATAGACCAAATGGATTAAATGTTGTCAGCTGCTGCTGATGCAGATAAGGAGCTAACAAAAAGAATCTGCTTTTGCAGTCCAATACACTTGTACTTGTGATAATGGTGATAAATATTCACTAGCTTAAGTTTTATATTAGTCTATTGATACAGTTCTTTTCACTACGAAATTTTTCTGGCCGTGTGTTTTAATTATTGAGCAGTGTAAATCAGTGCTAAAACCAGTGGGACTAGAACACACATTCTGGAAACCTCTCTTGTTTCTAAGACTATGAGGCAGAGCCCATTGATCTTGAAATCATTTGGTTAATTCATTTTCTTACATTAGCAGTAGTTCACATTATTCAAGTAGCTTCCATTCCTTTTTAGCCAGCATAAGAATTCTGTGTGGGCTGGAGCTGAGCTGATGGTTTGCTCAGATATGCTTTGCTAACTCATGTCAGTGTGTCAGTCGGTTGGCCCTGGTGATCTTTTGTCACCCGGCTGTGCTCAGGTTTGTGTCCGTGGGGGTTGCTGCAGGAGCAGTGCAGAGCCAGGAGCAGGGTCCTTTCCTGGCTGCAGCCCCGCTGCCTGGTCCCAGCAGCCAGGGCTGGCAGAAGGCTCTGGGAGGGCTGCCCCTGAGCTGCCCAGCCAGCCCGGGTGCTGCCCCTGGTGTGCTCCCTCCTGCCCCACCACTCGGGGCTGGCCCAGCCCTCAGCCAGGGCAGACTCACTAAGGTTTCAGGTGTAAGGTTTAAGCTGCTGCCTTTGTTCCTGTCGTGCTCAGAAACGTTCTGATCAAGGCACTGTTGGTTTTCTCTCGGAGCTGACTGCAGCCATGAGTCACTCCTGGTTTAGAATTAATGCCTTAATCCTTTCTATTGGGGCTTTTAAAGAATAGGTACAAAACTGTTGACTGTGAGATAGAAGAAATGAAAATGTATTGTCACTTACTGTGTTAGGAATTAGATCGAGTTTGGACAGTTTCCTGTCAAAATACAGTTTTGGTAGGAGAAAGCATATTTTACGTGTATAATATCTCATACTAGATTATGAACCTGTATTTGAGGAATTTGTTGAAACTTTTTAATAGTGTATTTTTATTGGAGTGCTTAATTAATTTTTTTTTTTTCAGGAGAAGGTTAAAGTATGGGGGCTTTTGGTTTGGTGGGGTTTTTTCTCCCCCCATGTAAAAAAACTTCATGTAGAAACTGCTAGATTTCAAATATTTTTAATTAGGTTTTTTCACAGTTTCTTCCTGAAATACTCTATTGAGAGGTACCTTTAATATCTCTTGTCTTTTCCAGGATTCAAGTCATGTGATTACTTTGAGATAAAGGCTGTCTGCTTTTCTGCAAAGCTAAACAATTTTTGCTGGTCATTGAGTTTATGGTTAAAACTCTAGAATAATTCCATGGTTGTGGATTAAGGGCTTTTTATATGACTTGTGTTGTGGAGTCTGTTGTCTGCATATAATCTATTAACATATTAATAAATAATAAGGAAATAAAGGCTTGGGTTTTTATACTACAGTGTTGTAATTAGCTGTAGCAAGAACAAAGCTTGAGTTCATTTTAAAATGCTTACGATTCTGAATTTTTCAGCATGTGCTTGATCTAAAACAAAGCAGAACCAACTACAACACAAAAGTTGACATGGCTTCTTCACAAAAGCTGCAGAAAGTACTCAAATCATTCAGTGTTTCTATTCTCATTTTCTTCCAGCTGATAAATTAGTGAGTCCTAAAGATCTCGACCCCATCGGCCGGTATGTAGCACCCCAGGACCAGCGGAACGTCAGCATGAGGTTTTCAAATCAGGTAAGCACCAGCTTAGTATTACAGTATTTCTACTGGAAAATTGTCATCTAAGTGCTCTATAGCGTGCTCTAATATTGCAGCTAAAGTGCAGTGAAAGTGTGAGGAAAAAATGCGTGTACATTTTCTGAATTGAGGGGGATTGCTTTTAATGGAAAATTTGGAACTTGCAGGTTTGGGGAAGCGATGAACATTTGCCTTCAAATTAAGTGATGCAGTTAAAATGATAGATAAAATATAAGTTTAAACAACTGCTAATAAATAGGTATGTGTCTTTGAGTTATAAGTTATGTCAGGAATGCAAGAATGAGCCTGCTTTTCTTATTCCTTTGAAGTCATTTCAACTGCAACATATTCATATTTTTTGTATTTAGTGCTCCTAAGAGCTACAAGAATGAGGTTCCTTTTTTTTTTTTGGTCTGGTTGATACACTGTCCCTGGAGATGTTTAAAAGATGTGCAAATGTGGCATTTAGGGACAGGGCTCACTGTAGGTTTAGGAGTGCTGGGTCAATGGCTGGACACAATGACTGTAAAGGCCCTTTAGTGATTCCATGTGCTCCTGTATTTGGGTTAAATGCACGGTAGGAATGAGTGACCAGGGATGGGGAATGCTTGAAACACAGTAATTCACATTTATAGTGCATGGGACAGCAAGATATCAACATGTCTGTATGTAGGGAACTCCTTTAATTAAAGAGGTAAGAACTGTGTGTATGGAAATGTGTAACTAAAAGATGTTTCAGCCTTCTTATTTCTTGTATAAGGAATGTATATTTAGGAAGTTCCTTGTTCAGCATTGTGAATTTGTTTTTGAAGCATAAAAGACTAAGTATTTATCTTAAGATTAACGCTAAGTTCAGAACTGAACAATGTTTTTCTTGTTCTATCCAAATGCTGCTTATCCCCTCAGTTTCCTACTATTTCCTGTTACCAAGGTAATCCATGTGCCTGGCTGTTGGCTCATTCATAATGAGACTTTCATTGTTCACAGTGCAGCACTTGCCATGTTCCTGTGAGATAATGAAAGCTCAGTGATGTCACTTGTTCCTGGTTTCTTTGTTCTTACATCATGGGATTATGAGTGTGACAGAAGCAGGAGCTGCTGGCCCTTTTGGGGTGCCCTCAGGAGGGGCCTGTATCCAGTCAGGGTTGCTGCAGCCCATCCAATTCCTCTTTCTTTGTTCTTCAGACCAGTCACTTTTAATATGCCACAGCTGAGCACTTTGAAGAAGATGAGGCTTTGTTCTAAAGGCACTCTATGACTCATCAGGAAATGTCTCAGTAGAAAAGCATTTTTACTACTATTTGGGGTACCCAGTATGTGATAGGCAATTTTCAGATCTTCAGAGAGAAATAGCCTCTGCCCTGAGAGCTTCTCCAAAGTGATAGTAAGTAATACAATGATAATTTATTTTCTCATGACTTACTCATCGAGGGCCACTTAGTGAGTCAATAAAAAACTTAGTAAAATGCAGCTACCCTGTAAAACTGAGCAATGTAATAGGGACTTTAAAAGTCAACAGTGTTGAATGCATTGAAAATAACAGCTGCATTTTGATATTTTACTTCTTCAGACAATTCATGAAGAAGGAAGGATATTCTGGGCATGCCTAGGTCTGCTTATGGCTCAGTGGTGATACTCCTTTGCCATAGATGCTTGTGCCTGTATTTTTTTCATTTGTAAATGCCAAAACTGTCCAAGATGTTGTTCCCAGTGTGGGTTAGAAGGAAGGGATGCCCTTCTGAATTAGTGGGAAATGGGGACTGTGGCATCAGGCCTTTGGCATTGCAGCAGTGTAGAAAGGGTGACCAGAAGGGTTCATGTCCCTGTAAGGCTGCCAGGTGGTTGTGGAATTTCTTTGAGATTGTTTGTACTGAAACAGCTGCTGCAGGATTTTGGGTGGTTTTACTGCTACAGTATCAGGGCAAAATGTTCCTTCATGCAGATGTCAAGTGGATCATCTGTAAGAGAAGGTTAAAGATGCAAAGGTGCCCTGACATGACTCAGGTGAGCTGTGCCAGCAAAGGTCTTCAAGTTCCAGACAAGAATCTTGAATTTGGCTTTTTAAATCCGTGTTTTAGATTTGCTTAACCAGTTCGTCTGAATATTTGATTATGCCATTTAATCTAATTGAGCTAATTTATGCAAAATCAGTATCTAGTATTTGCCTTAAAGTGCAGGGAAAATGGCAAAATGAGAACACAGCACATCTTAATGATGTCTTTAGAAATCAAAAGTAGTTTCTTCGCTTTCGTGATGTCTTCTCTTTTCCATATAGCTAAAGAATTATTCACTTGAATTGAACAGAAAACTCTTTCCACTTGTATTAAATTTTATTCCTGCAAGCAATAAACAAGAATATGTAAAAATTTCAGAAGCCTGTGTATATAAATTTTGTTGTGATACAGTGTTTTGAAAGGAGATGTACCAAAAAGAAACCTTTTTTAATTTTTATTTGAAGCTCTGTGCTAAGTAAATATTTATTCAAGAAATGTGTTTTCCATGCAGGCATATTTTCATTTTGTCGTTGCATTGACTATAAACTCTGAACACTTGCCACTGAAAAATGTGATTAATTGAATATATTTGTGCCTTTGTCGCCACTACAAAAATATGTCTGATACCCACATAATAATGTAGATTTAAGCAAGCGATGGAAAATATTTCAAATATTCCAACCTTACTTTTACAGCTTGGAAACATCAATGAAGAATTAGGTAAAGGAAAGTAAGGTAATATAGACCTCCAAAGGCAAAAGTGCTATGAAAACCATATATATAACTATGTAAAATTACAGCTGGGAGTGCATCAGAAAATCAGATCAAGGACAATCTCATTGCTTGTAGAAAACTGAGGCATCAAATGAGCAGTGCAGTAAAAACATAGTAGCCACTAATGCTAATTTTGTCTGTTTATAGTTTGAAGGGAATGTTTTTTCTCCTAATTCAGTGCCAAAGCCCGTTATTTTCCACTTTCAGGAGGCTGTGTCCATATGTTGTTTGTCGGGGAAGTGCCAGTGTGCTGCTGGAGCAGGGCTGTCTTTGCCGGCTCCAGTGTGTGTTCCAGAGCACGCTGAACTCCACAGCAGTCAGGGGCTCCTCCTCCCCTGCTTTGCAATCCTAATGCTCACGTTAGAGCCCATGCAGGAGCTCAAAAGAAGTGGAATCGTCCATACTCTGTTTACCTTGAAAGGAGATAATGCAGGGAGTTCTGGTTCAGGGTGACTCTTCAGAACTGGATTCCTTAGAAGAGCTCATTTTGTGACTCCTCTTTACTGTCCCCAGATTCAGGACAGATTCTAACTGGGTTTGGGGTTGTTGTGTTCTGTTTTGGGAGGATGTAGTGTAGAAGAGGGCCTGGATGTAACAGTAACGTTTGAGGAATGAGGTGGGGTGGGTGGGGGTTTTCTAGAATTGTTTTGTATTTTACTGGCACGTGTGCAAGCTGATTTACTGCTGTCTTATGTTTAATTTTGTCTTTGACAAAAAATCATAATCTGACTACACTGACAAAGTAGGATTATTTTATCTTCTGAGTTAAGTTGAAAGGTATGTTTAGGGTTACAATTAATTAACTGAATTCTCTGTGTGTGATGACTGTATTTTAATGTTTTGCTGTTTTGAGTTAGCAATCATTTGCAAGGATTTCCTAGCAGGTACTGGAAATTAAGATTAATGCCTGTTGATGAAGAGAATTGGAAAGGGAGTAGTCAAAATAATATACTGCTTCTCTTTTATTTTCAGGGAAATAGAGAACATGTAAAGAAGGAACTAAAATGATTACTTGTCGATAGACTGAGATATTTTAAGATTTTTGTTTAGGATTAGAGATGTCAAATTTGGATGGAGCCATATTGGATGATTTGTTTTGTCATGTTAATTGTAAACATGTTCTTGCTTTCATTCCCATTAATACAAACATCTACCACAGTTAACACAGCTCTACACCTGCCAAATGCTGCTTTGGAATTTGAGGCACATACATGTGCTGTGTTTGATTTCAGGGGCTGGTGTGTCAGTGCCAGTGGGCACAGGGTGCTCAGCAGTGGTCAGTGCTGCCAGAGGAGCTCAGTGCCAGTGGGCACAGGGTGCTCAGCAGTGGTCAGTGCTGCCAGGGCAGCTCAGTGCCAGTGGGCACAGGGTGGTCAGTGCTGCCAGAGCAGCTCAGTGCCAATGGGCACAGGGTGCTCAGCAGTGGTCAGTGCTGCCAGAGCAGCTCAGTGCCAATGGGCACAGGGTGGTCAGTGCTGCCAGAGCAGCTCAGTGCCAATGGGCACAGGGTGCTCAGCAGTGGTCAGTGCTGCCAGAGCAGCTCAGTGCCAGTGGGCACAGGGTGCTCAGCAGTGGTCAGTGCTGCCAGAGCAGCTCAGTGCCAATGGGCACAGGGTGGTCAGTGCTGCCAGAGCAGCTCAGTGCCAATGGGCACAGGGTGCTCAGCAGTGGTCAGTGCTGCCAGAGCAGCTCAGTGCCAATGGGCACAGGGTGCTCAGCAGTGGTCAGTGCTGCCACAGCAGCTCAGTGCCAGTGGGCACAGGGTGCTCAGCAGTGGTCAGTGCTGCCACAGCAGCTCAGTGCCAGTGGGCACAGGGTGGTCAGTGCTGCCAGAGCAGCTCAGTGCCAGTGGGCACAGGGTGGTCAGTGCTGCCAGAGCAGCTCAGTGCCAGTGGGCACAGGATACTCAGCAGTGGTCAGTGCTGCCAGGCAGCTCTGGGGCAGCTGGGTTGTGGCTCAGCAGCAGCCAGGGGTCCATGGGGGCAGTGCAGTCTCTCTGTTGGGAGCTGTTTTTGTTTGCCTCTCCTCACTCAGGTGCTTGGGAAGCCCAGTGGGTGCCATTTCCATCGGGGCTCTTCAGTGCTCTGCCCCTTTCTCACGTGCTCACAATGAATGGGGTTTTTTCAGGGTTCTGAGGGTTCCTGGCAGTGTAAGCAGAAGGGCACAGTGATAACATCTGTGCAGTGAGAGTGCAGAAAAAGGCTGGTACTGAGCTGCTTTCTCTGCTTGTGCCAGGAACGGAGTCAGGGATTTTTCCCTTTATCCTACCTCCAACAGTTTATAACCTTGTTAAAAACTGTGATTTTTTTTTTTTTTATTATTCTCCATTTTGGAGCGGAAGAACAACTAATCAGTCTTTCATCTTGTTCTTCTGAGGTATATTTATCATCTGCACAGCATGCAGAATACAGCTGAAACCAACCCTTCTGCCAAGGATCCAAGGTGGCAACACAAGGCAGGAGGGGGAGCTGGGCAGGGGGGCTGTTGTGATGTCTTGGGGAGACAGTGATGGATGTTGTGGGAGCAATACCTGAGCTGGCCTTATTAGACAAATGAGAAAGCCAAGACATTAAAATGGAATTTTTAACAAGAAGATTTATTTGGGGGAATATTTAGCAGTTTAATGCTTTTCCATATCTCTTTTTTTTAAATCTACAGCAAATACTGTATAGCACAATTATCATTGGAAAGAGTGACTTCCTTTTTTTGAGTGTTTTATCTATTATTTTGATCTGTGTTTCTCTAGGCCACTACTTGTGATCCCCCAGACTGTGACCTGTCAAATGACAGTAACAGTAACTTTCTGTTTAATGTTGCAGCAATCCTGTAGTTGTACAGCAATGATAGTTATATTTTTTCCACAATACTTTGAAAGATCCAGTAGTTTTTCACACAGATTTTGTGTTGTGGCAGTTGTGCTGTAGCTGCATTTATGTAGTTCTGGCCTGTGTTAGAACCACCATTTATTGACTGCTGTAAATGAGTCCTGTCCTTGGCTGTGTGTGAGAGGCAGAACTCTGGGGTTATGTACAATTTACAGGCTGTGCTTACACAGTCCTGCTCAGCTCTCCATTGAGAGGGTAACAACTGGGATTGAACTCAGAGACCACTGCCCAAGTTAGATCATAGGCTATCTACAAATCAGAAGTCTTGGAAGGGCTCTCTCATTTTCAGGTTGGGGAGGGGGGCTTTTGCTTTTTGTTTTATACACAATGATTATGGCTGAGTTTTGGGTTGAGTTTTCCTACTGTTTGTATAAATACAGGTGATAGCACAGTGATCTTATTCTGAGCAGGAAAATCTTCTAATGTCACTTGAGCTTCTTACTGCTTCATCTGGTCTCCTTGTGCATGTACTTTCGTCGGAAACTTACTTCATGTGGCAAAAAGTCCAGAATTTTTAGTACAAATGTAGTGCTGACAGACTTCTGGGAAAAAGTTACCAAGAATTTTTTCTGCAATCCCTAAGATCTTTATTGATATGAAGGCTCACAGCTGCCTGAGCAAGCAAGTGTTCCCTCTGAACTTCTCATTCTAAATCAATGTCTATTCCTCTATCATGGAATTTATTATATCATTTTTTATTATATCATTTTTTATCACAAAAAATGCTGTCTGTTTATACAAACGATAGAAAATGTGTTTAACTTCTGTCATTCACGTTGTGATAGTTTCTAGACAAAGGTAGACAAGAGCATTTTAGCAATGAAAATGTGAGCTGCTCTTAGCTGTGTTCTTTTACAGTCAGTGAATGCCAGAGGAGTGGCCAAGGACCAAGGGTTGTTCATAGCTCATTCTGCCAGAGACAGGAAAGGTGAATTGCCAGTCTAATCCCAGGGAGTCAGTGATTTCGCCCAACACATTGAATTCAAATGCACTCCTATTTCCTGATGTAAAATACTGGTATTTATTTCAAACATGAAGTGTCTGTGTATTAAACAAAGCAGCTGTCTCCAGTAAAATGTAACATGTTTTTAATGTAACTAAAGAGCAGCTGTCTGATGACAATTTTTCAGAGTAAAAGGTTGAAAGCATCAGGTCATTATTTGTAAGTGAATTTTATTGTTTACCCAAAAAGCTGAATAATTTCACTCATTACAAAAATATGTATCAAAATATTAGGTCATACTAGGCATATAGAAGATGTATTGATTGGATAAATTCCAAATTTTTATATGAAATAAAATGTTTTGCTTATGTAGTTCTTCTTAATTAAAGAAACCTCCAAACTAATCCAAACAGTGTAATGATTACCAGAAATCTGTTTATTACTAATTCTCCAAAATGTGTCTTGCAGATTATTATTGGTAGAACAGGCTTCCTGTAGTTTTGATATTTATAAATCTTTCAATTTGCTCACACCGTAAGAAAAAGCAATGCAGACAGTGCTGTCTGTCATAGTTGTGGATTGTTTAAATAGCCATTGTCCCTGGGCATGCTATATTGAATAAAATCTTTAGTTAGCAATGCCAGTAATGATTTTGTCATTATTTTCCAGGGTCCTTTGGAAAATGATTTGGTGGTACATGTGGCGCTGATAGCAGAAAGCCAGCGGTATGTATTTACTTTTGTTGAGTACCTATGTGTTAAGGAAGGGTTGAACAATACATCTGAAATGGTGTAGAATAAAATACTGCTACTTGTGTACATCTGCTGCCAAAAAAAATATTAAAACTATTCTGTGATTCTGTTATTAAATGTATCTGTATTTCATTTGTAGCCTACAAGTTTTTCTGAATACATACGGAATCCAAACTCAGACTCCCCAGCAGGTGGAACCAATTCAGATATGGGCTCAGAAAGAACTCGTCAAAGTAAGGAATTCTGCATTTAAAATTAGTTATCTGTGTATTTCTTTAGTAAAAATAAGGATTTATATCAAGCTATTAGCCTTGTATCTCTGTAAGCTGTTGTCTACATATTTCTGTCCTCCTAATGCAGTTGCAAGGCATGCTGGCACTGGAAGGTACAGATGCCTGCAGCTTTCAGGGAAATGTGGGAGCCCATGTGTTCTGTATTATCTGTATTATGATTAGGTTTATTGCCTGAGCCACTTTCAAAGTATAATGAATGAAGAATAAAATTTTAAAAACATTAGTAGCTTGGTAAACTGAATGGATCTTGATGGAGAAACAAGCATATGAGCAATATAGTCAAAGAAGTGGATTAAGGCAGTAGGCATAAACCATCATGGGATTTCATAGTGCAGCCCCTGTCACAGGCAATATCCACATGTCTGTCACTGTTTTCCCTTGGATTGACTACATCCAGGAAGGTTTGGGTTTGAAATCCTTTTTGGTTTACCTCTGTAGCTGAGTACATGAAACATATCACAGTTAGAAATTACTGGGATGATGAAATTACTGTCTTCAGGATCCCTTCATCCTCCCTGAAGGCTCTGTTTCCTCTTCTCTCCTCAAGGAGTCTCCTGAGGGACAGCCACGTCCTTAGAGGCCTGGGCTGGCCCTGCTGGTCCTGGCTGTGGATCAGGTACAAAAGCTCCTGTCTGACCCTGTGCTGTGCAAATGGTGTCACACGAGAGCAGTGAATGTCTGGGGCAGTGCAGTGACAAATTCTGTTTGTCAGCCCCGAGGTCCCAGTTGTAGAAGAGATCACTCTGTGGGGCTCTGCCTCGGAAATGAGGTCACATGGCTGGTGCCATGATCTGTATCAGGAGCCTGTAGGACACAGGAAAAAAGTAAACCCAAAAATAGAGAATATAGTGACATATTTCGAGTTTCTTAAGTTTGTGAGGATGAAGGATGTGCTAAACCTGGCTGTGGCTTATTCACAAAAGTGCTTACCCCAAATAACAGCTGCCACTAACACCTAAGAGGAACTAAAACAGGGAGAAGAGAAATATCTGTGTTTCCATTCATCCTTGTTCTTTTCTGAACCTATTTTTACTCACTAGCTTTCATGATAATATATTCCAAACTATGTTCTCTTTGTCTGTATCTGTCCTGAAATTCTGTACTGAAACTTTGGTTTAACAAATGAACACTCCATAACTTTACTGTAGAAGTATTTATTCTCTCTGTCATCCATCACTTCTTTGGTTTCCCTGACAAAAAGATGAGACCTTCATTAAGTTTTATTATCAATTAAATTCCTATCTATGAAAAAAGTCTATGTTAAGATTTATTTTTCTAAAGCTGTTGAGACATCTGGCAATTCTGACAGTTCCTTTATCCTCATGATGGGTTGGTACAGCTGCCTCATCAGAATTTACTTTTTAAAGGAGTGCCATGAAAATATTAACTCACCTGATACAAAACCTCTTCATAATGGGCTTTTGATAAAGGCTGTGCCAGAGCTGTGAAGTCAGGAGAGTGTTTGGGGTGTTATGAGAACTGGGATTTGATCTTGGGGCTTATGCCAATACCAAAATGAACCAAAAAGCAAACAAACAAAAGCTCCTGGTAGTACTTGTCATCCTTTGAGGGGAGAGGAAGCCAGCAGTGGAACAGTAAGTGGGTTTTGGAGAATAGAAGGTTGATTCATGGAAAATATGGATCTCAATAATTCCTGCTCTGATGCTGTCAGTTCTAAGGAGTATTAATTTAATCAGAAACTTTTGAACTGCTCTAGTAGCACATGATAACAGTTTAAATCCCTAGACTTATTAACAGGTATGTGTCCAAAAAAGTGCTGTGAAACAAATGGATGGGGACTGAAAGTAGAACTTGAAGTCATGTAAAGATATCTACAAAGTGGAGGCAGTGGGGGAATGAAAAGAGAGGGAAGAGATAAACGATAGAATAGGACAAGATACATGTAATACATAGGGAAAAAGTACATCTGGAGTGGAAGTGCAGCACAGGAGAGGAGCAGAACACTCTTGGGCAGGGACTGAGAGGAGGAGAGGGAGCACAGAAACAGATGGTGTGCAAGACCACTGCATTTTGGGTCATGCTCATAAATCAACCCAACAGCCCAGTCTGCTTTCACAGCCATTTCTTGCTATTAGCAGCTTAATAATCCAGAAGTGAAGGGCTTTTTAGTAAAAAAGCCCAAAGGTGCTTGAAGCAGCTGAACTTGAATGAAGCTGTGCATTGTTCAGTGCCTGGTGCTGCATCTGAGCTTTGATTGCAACAGATCAGGGTGGAGAACTCTCACTGGAGGAGGAAACTGCTTTGGTAGCCTGTGTCAGCATGGGGCCTCAAGCTACAGAGTCTTCAATGAAACAGACAATGTTACCATGCTAATGCAGTTCTGCTTTTGTTAAGAAAGCATTTCATGTTCTGCATTCCAGCAGAATGAAAGTCCTTTTAGTGTTAAATGGCCCTGTCTGCTGCCATGTGTCCAGTCTCCCTTACCACAGAAGAGGTTCAGCATTGTTTGGCTTTGTTATGCACAGTTATTGAAAGCTGTCAGTGTTCTGATGTCTCCATCCTTCCTCACTTCAATTCTGGATGAACAGGTCATGTAGTTAACTTTGTTTATTTTCTTGTTTTTAAATAGCTCTTGGTATTACTGCAGAAACATGGGCAGGATCAGGAAGGCCCCAAGCTGACAGCAATAGAAAGCTATTGAGTGTAATGTTTGTTCAAATGTTCAAGTGAGTTATCTTCCTATAACATAAAGAAAGATTGAACTTCAGAAAATGTTCAGAATTCTGAATATTCTGCAGTAATGGTGGAGTCCCTAAAACAGGCCAAGTAAGGAAAAATTACATCTTTCAGTCAGGTTTAACTGATACATTTATACTGTATTGCTCACAGATTAGTTTTCTTATGGTTTTATACTCATGCAATGTAACAAGTGAAGATTATTTTTGCAAAATTATATCAGTTGAAGCAATGCTAGGCATACATAACTCTAATAAGAATCAAGCTGTGAATAATGAGATAATTCTCTCTTGCTTATATTACTGATGCATTAATTTTCCAGATTTGTACTAAATTTGAATAAAGGTCTTTAAAGGGTTCCTATATTACTCTTACTTTTGTATCCACTCTGAAAAAGCATTACAGAAGGCAAATTTGGCTAGCTCAAAAATGCAAATGATCCTTTAAAAATTATTTCAATAAGCAATTTGAAAAATCAATAAATATTTTTCTTACATAGAATGGAAAAGTAATAGGAGCAAGAAGTTGAAAAGAAGACTTAATATAGGAAACAACGAGTGTTTTTAAAAAAACCCAACCCTGAATAGCAATAACAGCCACATTTTCTGAATCATTTTCTAATCAAAGCAGATTGCACACAGCCTTTTGTGAGACGTGGCAGGAGCATGAGAAAGGCTGGTATCCAGGTTTTTATCAGTTTTCATGATTCTTTCTCACAGGCTTACTTCCATTTGGGAGTCAATGAGAAATTGGGATTATCTGGAAGACCAGACAGACCCATAGGATGCCTTGGAACATCAAAGGTTATTACCAGAAAAGTTTATATTCTCATTATTGATAAATATTTTAGATTAACATTCAGTCTGTATGATTTTAACTAGAATTGAAATGTGATGTTATTTTATGCATATTTTATGATTTTCAAGTCCTTGTATTTGCTTCTGATGAATGTTTTAAAGAAAAGATTAATGGGAGTTTTCTCTCTCCACAGATTTATCGAATACTAGGGAAGACTGTAGTTTGCTACTCGATCATTTTTGATCTCAGTGATTTCTACATGTCTCAGGATGTTATGATGCTGATTGATGACATTAAGGTATTTGTAACGTTTCCTTTCAGTAACTGACTAAAACAGTCTATAGAAGAATAAACTATGCAGTCTGATTAAACAGAAGACTGAAAGGGGAACACAGTACAGTATTATTATAATACAAAAATAAACTTGCAGCTAGAAAGTGTATTGAGACAAATACCCAGTATGAGTTCTAGTGAGTATCTCTCTGTGACAAAAAAACTGCCCCCAAAGTGACTGGGAATGCTGTAGGGCAGCAAGCAAATTATCATTTGTTTCTGTGGGAGAACAAATGTTCCTTTTTTCAGCCAAGAACAAGACTGGTGTTTACAGGAGATATGAAGCCTTACCTAGAGGAAACACTACTTGATTTTGCACAAATATTAAAACCTGCCCCCCTTCCCTGCCTGTAAGGTTGGCAGCAGTGCAGAGCTCACCCACCCTGTGCCCTGGGCTGGAGCAGCAACGTCAGTGGCCCTGGTGCTGGGATTCAAGCCCTGGATCCCCCCACACATTTTCTAGGTGGTTGCCTATAGTTCAGAGTGCTGCCCTGGCTCATGGTTTGCTCCATGATCCATACATTTGCTTAGGAGTATTTTCAGAACAGGAAATAGCAGGGCTTGACAGCAGCTTGTGCCTGTTGCAGACATCTGTTGATGCTTTAGCAGCTGAGGTGTTTTTAACCTGTTGGGGTTGTCAGGGCTGTAGGTGCCCTGCTGGCTTGTGCTGTGTGTTCTGTAGCCATGCCAGCTGCTGGGGCTGTTTTGTGAGTGACACTGTCCCTGCCAGAATGCCCTGCAGTTCATTAAGCAGTACTGGAAGATGCACGGCCGGCCCCTGTTCGTGGTGCTCATCCGGGAGGACAACATAAGGTAGGGAGAGGGAAGAGCTGGATTTGCAGGGTGGGACTTACCTGAGTGCAGGATTAATGGAGTTCTGTTTCACATTTCAGAGGGAGCAGATTCAGTCCCATCTTAGATATGCTGGCAGCCTTTAGAAAGGGAGTTGTTGGAGGAGTGAAGGTTCATGTTGACAGAGTACAGGTAAGGTGTCCTCCCGACTGTTGTGTTCTTGCCTCCTGGTGCTGGTACATGTACTCCTACCACTTTTGGGGTCTATGTGACTTCTGATTTTATTTAGTTTCATAAAGTAAGGAGTCAAGACTCAAGACATTTGGTACTGTTTGTTTTGTCTCAACAGAAACATGGTTTATTTTAATTGCTTTTGATGAGTCTTTTGAAAGTCATAAACTTCACAGAAGATTTTCAGAAGGGAAAAGGGTGGTTTTTGTTAGGCACTCTTGTGAAATTACTACCAAAGGATAAAGCCACAGTGTCAAGCACTGAGGGATTTATTTTGATTAGGTAATCACAGAGGGGAAGAAAAGGTGCTTCACACATATTAAAATTCTTACAGGAACTAAGATCTAGTTTTGACATCTTTACTGTTTGAATGAATCTTAAAGCAGGAACATTCCTTCATTAAAATGTGAAAATTACCAAGACAGGTGCTGATTTTACATACTTGTATGTGCTAGTTAATCTTAGTTTACACCTATTGAACTATCCTTTTTTTGTAAGAGAGAAGACTAAAGACAGTAATGACTTCTTGTTCCCTAGAAAATCATTAATTTGCAGAAGAGCTGGGTCATTGGGAAAGGAAATGCTTCTAGCTGTGAAGGTTTAAGATATCCTTGGAATCCTTAAGTATTTATGTATTTGTCCTGCTCACACATAGGTCATGTAGTCTCTCCTGGTACCACTCACACTTCCTATAGCAAATGCCATTACTGCTCATGGAAAACCTTTCATTTGGCTACAGGGTGGTTGTTGTTGTTGTGGTTTGGTTGTTTTTTTGTTTTTGTTTTTGTTTTTAATTTAACTGCAATGGCTTTCTTGCCTTGCAAGAAAGATTTATCAGACAAGAAATTTCTCCATCTACCGTGTCCTTATTCTAAGCACTTATTCTACACTGGACAGCCACTGGGGAGTAAACTTTCCCTTCCATACTCACTGACCTTCTGGAAAGATCTTTTTTCTAATATAAAAAGTAAGGAGTTGTTTTAAAGGGTTTAAGATGTTGACAGTCACTGGTCCTTGCTTTATTTGTTAGCCATTAAAAAGAGCACATGGGAAGACTACAAACAAATGTTTGTTTGACTTGAAGGCCAGTGGAGATGGTGGTGGGTGCCCTTCCTGCTGGGACACCCTGTGCCTGCTCCAGAACTGGGATTTCTGTCTTACTGCACAGCTGGCACATTTTATTAGCAGTCTTGTTTCATTATAGGGGAGGATTTGGGAAAAGAACAAGGGACATGTCTAACTCATGCGGTTTTCTTGAATAATTTATTTATTCCAACAAAATATATA
This sequence comes from Phainopepla nitens, assembly GCA_013400175.1. Lineage (NCBI taxonomy): Eukaryota > Metazoa > Chordata > Aves > Passeriformes > Bombycillidae > Phainopepla > Phainopepla nitens. The sequence continues at coordinate 657,248 of VXBQ01017777.1, read as the reverse complement.
TTGATCTTTGTCAGTTGCATTCAGCTGCTTCATTTAGCTGCACATGTTAAACATGCCTAACAGAGAATGTGTGTCTCTAATTGGGTGAATGCTCTTTTCCTGTAAAATATACCAAATCTGATTTAAATTTTTGTATGCTCAGAAGTTTTGTAGCTCTTTTCTGATTTTTACCTTCATTGTCATCATGTGTTCAAGCAGATGTGCAAGGCAAAGAATGAATGGCACCAGTAATAAAAGCAAAGCAGGGTTTTTATATTCTGTCATCTCACAGCGTAACAGATCAATGTTTTACTGCAACTCATGTACAATGAAAATGGAATATAAAAGTTCACAAAACACACTCAGTTGTATTTAGCTAATGAGAACCATCAAAAGCAGTCTTAAAAATGCTGTAGTACAATACATTTCTTCTGGCAGTAGATAAATAGGGAATTGTATAAATTCAGAGTGAATGAATTGTAATGACTGCATCAGATAAATGCAGTACTGGGTTTCAGCTATGTAATCTTTTGAGATGAAGTATTTGTAAGCTGCATTTGATGTGCAAACTTAGGCCAGGCATGCTTGGATTAGGGAATGAATACAGAGTGGGAATGCTCTTTGTAGTGTTTGCCTGAAACATCAGGGAGGCTGACAGGAAAACGTCCCGGCCTTCAGCCATCCCTGGAATAATGAGGTTGGGATCCAGAACATGGGGACTGTGCAGGACTCTGAGGAATGCAAATCCTCAGTCTAAGGTGTTTTCATCAGCCCTGGCTTTGCAGGGGGACGGTGCTTGATGAAGCTGGACAGGGCAAAAAGACCATGGAACATGAGCAAAAAGGAGACAGCAGCCCCAAGAGACTTCTGCTGCCTTAAGCTGTCTTTTTCCTCATGAAAGAGCAAAAATACTCTGAAAGTGTGAAATACTTGGAACTGTAGATAAACAAACTACTTTCTCAATGGAAACCACCAGCAACATACTGAGATTAAAAGACAGCTATATAGTTATGTACATATTTTAAAATTTGTTTTCAATTTTCTATTTCAGACATTAATATCTGGAGCAGTTGTTGAACAACTTGACTTCCTAAGCATCACTGAAACAGAAGAGTAAGGCTATGTGTAAATAGTACTGATGACTTATTTGATTATTAAAATATTTTCTGAACCATGAAGAAATGAAATACTTATTTTCCAGGGCTCCTGTATTTAAGAGTTTAGAGGAGCTGGATCTTCCAAAACATTCAAAAGTCAAGAGACAATCTAGTACTCCCAATGCTTCTGAACTTGAGCAGCAACCAGATGTAAATATTAATGATTGGAAAAACAAGTCAACATATGAGATCCTGCAGAAACTTAATGTAAGAAAACTTGATAAAAATACAGTGTAACTTCATTCTCATAAGAAATTCTGTGCTGATACTCTTTTTACCAGCAGCCTACTTAGATCAGCATGATCAATGTTGGGGCACAGCTAATAACGTAAAATGTCTGATATTCCTCTCCATACTCAGGGAATCCTCCTCTTTGTCTTACCACAGAGCTTTGTGGCCCTCCATGTGTAACTGTTGGCTCTCAATTCTCCCAGCTGCCCCAGACCTTGGTGCTAAGTGACCATCTAGGAGGGGATCCATTTGCCATGTGCTCTAAGAACAGATATTTTGTTGACAAACTGCAAGTCAGAAGACTTGAGCAGTGGGTATTCACTTGGATGGACTGGGAGCTTCTTAATGGCAATACAAGGGGTAGTTCCAATCTGGCATTTGTTTCCTGCATCTAGAAGGAAACTACCAGTAACTGTTCTAGATCTAGTGTTGATACAAGCACACAAAGTGTTCTACTTGGTTCCTTATTTCATTATAAGCATTTCTGCTGTAAATTAAAGGACCTGAGAATGAAAAATCAGGAGACTTTTCCAAGGTCAAATTATTACAGCTTAATGTGATACACAGAGAGGCCCCTGCAAGCAGCAGTGTAAAGAATACAGCATACATAGGGTATGGGATAGTTGTGAAATCCTCTTGAAAATAAAATATAAAATTGAAAAGAAGAAAAGGCCCTTTGGTTTCACCTGGAATTTTTAATAGCTGTTCTGGTTTTGCTTCAGTGACAATCTGAAGGTTATTTGTGGTTCTGTTGTTGCTGTTTTTTATTTAAGGACTGCAATTGCCTGGCAAGTCAAGTGCTACTCTCCAGTATATTGCTTAAAAGGGAAGGGCCGAATTTCATCACCAAGGAAGGTAAGAGCTTCTTCCATGTGTCTGTTCTGAGCACTGAGAAGCAGCTGTATGTTTAGATGCAATGAATATGAATAATAGCTGTGCATGCCAGCAGTTGTAGAGCTCTTTTCCCTGCCATTTAGAGCAATTTCTGCATTAAATAGGACATGCAAGTTGATGGTGTGGTGGGGAATGAGCTGCTGGATATATGAATGCTTTTAGATTGTTTGTAGACCAGTGCTGTAGCTGGTTGTAATTTTGAATGCAGAGATTAGAAAAAAAATACAGGATTTGACCTTACAAAGAAAACAGAAACAAAAGAGAACTCTAAATGTCTGTAACAGTATGAACTATATGAGATTTTATACTGAATTTTTATTCTGCTTTGATATAATCTGACTTCAATGCATCTGTGAAGCTCTGGTTTTGTATTATGGTTTTGTTTTAGAGCACAGGGTCTAAATTCCTGTAATATAATTCTGAAAGGCTACTGAGGCTTTGGGATTTTGTGCTGCAAAGTTCGGTGTTTTGTCGTTTTTCCAAAGATTGCTTTTTAGTCGCCCTTTTATATATGACTACTCAGAAAAAGAGGGCTATTCCAATCAAATAATATACTCTTAGTTATTCATCAAGCAGTGGGAATTCCCAGCTCACGTTACAGAGCCCTGCTTCTTAATTTTGGTATGAGATGGCTGGTTCATGTGGAGAAGAGCTGTCACACTGACATAATCATACATTATATCTGTGTTGCTATGTTAAAAATACCATAGAATCTATAGGATATCCTGAGTTGGAAGGGACCCACAAGGATCCTCATCCTTCACAGGACATCCCAGCAATCCTCCCATGTGCCTGAGAGCCTCCTGAGCTCTGTCAGGCCCCGGGGAGCCTGGTCAGTGCCCACCACCCTCTGGTGAGGAGCCTTTTCCTGATATCCAACCTAAACCTCCCTGGCTCAGCTCCAGCCATTTCCTCAAGTGCTGTCACTGGTCACCAGGGTGAGGAGATCTGGTCCTGCCCCTTGTGAGGATGTTGCAGACCCCTGTGAGGTCTCTCCTCTGCTCTGGGCTCAACAAGCCAAGCTACCTCAGCCCCTCCTCACATGGCTTCCCTGCCAAATTCTTCACCTTCTTCCTGTGCCTCCTTTGCATACTTTCTAACAGCTTTTTATCTTACATTGTGGTGCCCAAACCTGCACACAGGACTGGAATGCCATGTCAAGTGAATAAAACACATTGGCTGATAACCCAGAGCATTGCTGCGAGCTGTGGGTGCAATCTGTACGTTAGGCCCATGTGGGCTCTGAGGTGGCCTTTTCCAGCACTTACCTGGAGTGTTGTGAGGCTTTGGGAGCCTCAGGAGCTTTCTTTAGTCCTTTGTAGGTTGTGTTCTTTGCTCTAGAAGCAGCTCAAGGCAGATCCCCTAACCTCTGTAAGCAAGCAGTGTTACCACGTACAACCACTGGAGCAGGATGATGAACTGAAAAACGCTGTTGAAAACAGTTAGGTACAAAAAAAGTGTGATTGTGCCTCTGAGTGTTCAGAGCTAACTTGTACAGACCTCTTGGTGCCATCCCATAAGAAAGAGTGGGTGATGCTAACCCTTTTTAATATACACCTTGTATCAAATGGTCTGAATCACTGACTGAGAGTTCCCTGCATGGAGAGACTACAGAGACAGACATTAAATAACCACCCAACCAATAAAACATAAATCTAAAACCAGAAGCTGAAGAAGTTTAGGTTCTGCAGTTTGAGGATGTACTGTATGATGGGGTGTACCTATATAGGCCAAATCTATATGTAGATTATTTTTCCCCAATCTATTGCAAGAACAGGTGATATTATAGGTGTCTCTACAGCATGAGCATCAAATTCAGCTGAAATCTGGTTTGGCTTCTTTCATAACAACATACACTGGGAGACAGGAGACTTGATTGCATCTGAATTTTAGATGCTGAGCATAATAGATAAGTGCTTCACTAAAGCAGATTCAGAATTAACTGGTCTCATCAAACTTGCCCTATTACTGTTAAATGAAAACCTGTGCATCTTTTTTTTGCTTGTGTTTTGTTTTCCTTTTTCTTGTTCAATGCCTTTAGGTACAGTTGCTGAGCATATTGAAAGAATCTACAGACGAGCTGGCAGCAGAAAGCTCTGGTTTGTATACAAATGCCGTGTTCCCTCTAGCTTAACACCAGTTTTGTTTTCCTAATGTGTTTATAGAAAGTAAGGCTGGATTCCCACACACTTAAAGGGGAAAAATGGCAGCTTTCCTGACAGATGTATTGGTACATGGCAGCTGAAGGTCTGCTTTACTAGGCTTTAAAAAATTAAGAAGCAGTTTCTTACTGTTACCTTTTAAAATACAAAAGCAATAGGCTGGTTTTGCACTGAGTGCTATTGCCAATACACAGGCCTCATTAAATTGAAATAATGTGAGAAGAATGTTAATATTCTTATTTCTTACAGGGCATGATAAAATATTGTCAATAGCTTTATGTAGGAAGGCTGGTGATCAGTTATAAATCATTTAAGCTGATGCACTAACTCAGATTTATTGCCCTGAAGTAATTTGCTTTGAGTCTGACTTTGACACAATAACTTTAAAAGGTTTCAGCAAGTAGGTTGATATTTACATGTTGTTTATTAATTTCTTTGCCCTGAAGTTCAGTAGAAGTTTAATTTCTTTTTGTCAAAGTCGTGCCTGTCCTGAACTCTGTTCTCTCACTCTGTAACTATTCATAACAGGTCAGTAAATACAAATATGTTTTTCATTTTTGTCTCTATGTACAGTTCAATGGGCCTTTGCCAATAATGAAGTAGAACCAAAATACCTTGATGGTATTTTTTGTAATTAATAAAGATCAGAAGTATTTTTAGGAGCAAAATATATAAACTGTTTTTCATTTCTCTTCCTTGATTGCTGTGTGACACACATATAGGTTGGTGTTGCGCTACAGTGCTGCATTTGCACAGAAATTTTCTTCTTCTATAACCCCACATATTACTACTTTACTGGTACATGGGAAACAGGTAAAGTGCCCAGAAATCTGAAGTGCAGCTCTGTGAGACTTTTTTTTGCTTATTTGCATTTTGATAGTATCAGCTAATGCATTTTTGAAATGCTTTGCTCTTGATCTTAAGGAGTGTGTAGCAGTTTTCACAGGAAACACCACCAACTGTGTGAGTTTTTTACTAACACCATAGAATATTACAGCTTATTCCTCATCCCTGTGAAAAAATGCTTCTTAGTAGCCTCAAAATCTGTGCTAGAAAAGCTCAGTCACAGGGCTGTTAGGTTTGTATTTTGTCAGGAAATTACTATTAAATATATTCCTATCTTTAACCATCTACTGCATATATAGAAAACTGTTGTTCTTAGAAGTTACAGCTTGGTTTTAACCTGGCAGGTGACACAAGTCTCTTCTTTTCATGCTGCACATGCAAAATATTACCTCAGCATGGAACACACAGCAAGGCTTTGGTGTTGTGTTACACCTTTTCTTGTAAAATCTTTCTGCCTCTTCCTTAAATAGATTTAAAAATTACCAAAGTTATCTTGCAAAATGATGAAAATGTCATAAAAGAGGAGCTGGCATTTCTTACCTGCCTTTGTTTAAGATGGTGTTGAGAAGAGAACAAGAAGCTTTTTATGGAACTGGTAGTTTAATGAGTTCTAACTAAATATATTTTTGATCCATTAACCTATATCTGAACTAAAAAATGAAAACCTACAGAAGATTTTATACAATCTGATCCAAATTCCACTTTGCAAATAATGTATGTATTCACTGAGTTAATTTTGAGATCTCTGCTGTGGCAGACCTCAGATTGCTGTCTGAATTCATTAAACTAGCATGTGATATGTAGTGGGATTGCTCTGTTTTCTGCCCTCAGGTCTGTTGTGCGCTTCGCAGCAAGTCTTTTAGGTAAACTAGTGGACAGCCTTGCACCATCTATTACTAATGTTTTAGTTCAGGGCAAGCAGGTAAGTCTTTGCTCCTCAGAACTGCATTAAGGAATGATAACAGAAACTAAACAAATGGCTTGTTCATTTTGAAGGCCTCTGATGCTTCTTTTAAAAGTATGCAATGGCTTAGAAAAACCTTACCAAAGAAGAGAAATCCAGAGAAAATAAAAATGTGTTTAATAAGTGTATTTGGAATTGTATAATAATTTTAATTAATGAAAGAATATGACTGAAAAGACAGTTCTGCATTTATGGAAGACAGAAAGGGGCATGATTTATGTAACTCCTTGGGTTTAAGATCTCTGGGGAGACCTTGGAAACCCTTCCAGTGCCTAAAGGGGGCACCAGTAGAGCTGGAGGGACTTTTGACAAGGACATGTAGAGACAGGACAAGAGGGAATTGCTTTAAAATGAAATGGGACAGGTTTAGATTAGATCTTAGGAAGAAACTCTTCCCTGTGAGAGAGATGAGGGCATGGCACAGGGTGCCCAGAGAAGCTGTGGCTGCCCCATCCCTGGGAGTGTTCAGGTTGGATGGGGTTTGGAGCAGGAACGTTGTAAGGAGATGATCTTTAAGGTCCCTTCCCACCCAAACCTGTCTGTGAATTTATCTATATGCCCTCTTACTTGTCAAAAGTAGATGGAGTGAAGTATTAAGGCATCTTTTGAAAGACTTCTTTAATGAAAATATAATCATTCTCTGTGTGGTGGAGCATAAGACAACATGTAGGTGGCAGCTGAGCAGAAGAGCTTTCAAGATTTTCTGTTTCAAAGAAAGTTTAATCGTCAGTGTTTTTTCCTTTCCTAAGGACAACATTATTTTTCTTCCCCAGCACAATAATTTTAATTAAATTCATGAATAGCTGCTTCTAAATAATACAAATTGGATATTTCTGTATTTTTGTATTGAATATATGTATGTGTATATCTGCTTATATGCAATGTTGTCTTACTCCAGCCTGAGGTCTGGGTTTGTGCTTCTGGCGCTGCTCAGCTGTAGAGAAGACTGCACCTGCATGCAGCATCATTGGAGGCTGTTGGCAACTTTTTAACCTAACTACCCTTCCTTGATCACATTATAACAATGATCTTTATCATTGCTGAAAAACTAGTGTTGCTGTCTTACTGACAGTAGATTAAAAACAAACCAGAATTTTAATAAAATTCTTTTTTTTTTTTTTTTGTGGTTAAACAATCCTGTACCAGCAATATATTTTCTTAAAATTAAGGCTGTAACTTTTAGCATGCTAGTAGAAATAAGAAAACAAAACTATAAATTTAATTCTGAATTTTAATTGAGTTCTCCAGCTGAAATATATCAAATTATGTATCTGTCTAAGCTTAATATACAGTCCTGATTATAACCGAAGCAGTAGTCTTGTATTTCTATTTTAATTTGGAAGAATATATTCCATATTCACTGTGGTTGTTAGTGAAGTTTATTACTTCAATAGCATCCAATTAACAGTATTAACAAGCATCAGCCATTGAGATAAAATTACCCTTGTATTGTGAGATTTTTAACAAGCAGAGCAGAGTTGATGCAGTTTAGTTTCTGAATTGCTTTGCAGTGCTTTTCCTCCTGTCCCTATCCTCTGAATTGTTCTCCCTGTACCACAGGTGACACTGGGAGCTTTTGGCCAAGAGGAAGCAGTTATTTCTAACCCCTTATCACCTGCAGTGATTAAGAACATGATCTATGAGAAATGCCAATTGCAAGATGAAAGAGAAGCCGTGGTGCAGCAGGAACTTGTCATCCACATTGGCTGGATCATCTCCAATTCCCCGGAGCTGTTCAGTGGCATGCTGAAGATACGCATTGGGTCAGTAAAGGACCTCTTGTTCTTTATCACCTCGGGGATTGCAGGGGAATGTACAGACTTCAGAGAACCACAGGCTTGAATCAAGGTTAAAACATCGTTACCTCCCACCCGTTCTCTTAGTTCTTTGACAAGGTGACCTACAAATAGGCTGTGCTGGAGTGTTGTCACATCCCACGGTATCTGCGTTTGCTACTTTGCTACCCACAGAAGTTAATTAATTTTTTCACATTTACGAAGAGACATGCATTTGAATAAGCACTTCTTTGAAGAGGCCAGGTGCTACTGACTGAGATTTGCAGAATCAGTGAGCATGCTTTAGAATCAGAACTTAAGTGTTTCATCTTCCATATTTTTTCCCATAGAGAAAAATACAGCATTTCAGCACTGGCAGTAGATACCAGCAGCATTTTTTTCTCACATACAAGATTTATGATTCTTCTTTAGCAGTACATTCCAGTCATCATAAAACCAAAAATTGCCTGTGTTACATTTAACTGAAAGTATTCTTTTGCACTTAAATGCTTTTCTGTCCCCTCTACAGATCTGTGTTACTCCTCTTTCCTCCCCTTCCTTATTCTCTGTAGCTAATCCTTTTTGCAATTTTTTTTTTCCTTTCTCCCAAGGTTAATGCTAGAGATTCAATTTCCTTTATTTCAGTGTTATCACCCACTCGAGTGAGCAAAATTAACCTTCTCACAGAAATTCTGTTCCAGTTTGATAATGATTTGATTTAGTGTCTTGTTATTGATTTGTTTTCAGGGTTTCATGTTGAAATAGATCAAGCTTCTGACAGCCCTATTACTGTAAAAACTCCCAGCCAGCTGACTTGAATTCACCTCTTATCAGTAAGAGCTCAGCAGAAGGTCCACTCTTGACTTTGGTGTGGCTTATAGGCCACTGCAAAGAGAAAACAGCAGCGAGGGACTCACACACAGACACACTTGAGCCATGAGTGGGGAAAGAATTCCTGAGCCAGTTGTTCTGTTGATCTCAGTAACAAGAGAAGGACTCTCATCACCTGCTAAATTAAATGAAAATGGCATGTTCTGCATAATGTAATGGGCCTGATTAGTCCTGGTATCTTGAACCTCCAATGCACGGTCCTGGAAACCTCAGGTGTAAAGCAACACTGAATCAGCTGGCCAGGCATCCCCAAATTCTGTGTAGTCACTAAGAACTCCCTAGAAAAGAACTTGACTTGACTTACATAAGCAAAAACATCCTGCACCTTGTCAGCTAAATAGCTCAATGACCATGGAATGTGGCTATAGAGATTTTAGCCTAAATCTCCCCCTGCATTTTCAGGTAAACACAGAAAGGCTCTGAGGTACCCAAGCCTTGATCAGGTGTTATGGACTATTCTTTGAAGAAAAACTAGTTCAGTTTCCTTTTGTCAGTAATGCCTACTTGAACTGAACCAGTGTAGAGGGTAAGAGGCTGAGTTCTGTGCTTATCTGGCTTCTGATGTACCTCTACCTTATTGCATCTATCATACTGCATCAGAGGCTGGAGCACTGGTTTTGCATAATGTGCACAATAAAACTTTGCATTTTCCTTCAACACTTTGCCAAGTTCTGCCTCTCGGATACCTCAGGCTAAAAATCTTCACTGTTGCTATATTTTTATTAAATCTTTTTTTTTTTTTTTTTTTCAAAAAGGAGCAGAAAAAGTGTGATAGACTGCAAAAAAGGAATTTCAAAGGCTAAAACTAGAAATAAGCCCTGAAGTCTTCATAAATGTAAAATATTGTAAATTTTATGGCTTTTTAAAACTCATCAGCAAAATGCATATATAGTCAGAGCATAATCCTGAGTAGGAATTTTAACATCAAAAGGCAGGTAAATGTTGGTCTTAATGAACATGGAATATAGGGAATGTAGTCCAATCAATCTTCTCTATGGAAAACACATTTCACAATACATTTCTTAAAACCTGTGCATTATCCTTTTCAGCTTGTATCATGTTCCAGTCAAAAAGGAAGAGTAGGAGAGTGTTTGTCTGATATTTCATGCACGTCCTGACAGCCAAATAGCAGGATTGTGTGGAATTCTTATGAGCTGTTTTATTAGACTAATTTTTCCTGTTTGGAAACTTTGTATTTAATGAATAAATATATTCCTCCCCTTATGTAGATGGATTATCCATGCCATGAAGTATGAACTGAAAATCCGTGCTGGGGATATGCCAGCCAAGGACTTGTACCAGATGTCCCCCAGTGAGGTGAAGCAGCTCCTGCTGGATATTCTGCAGCCTCAGCAGCCGGGCAGGTAACTGCGTGGGGGGTTGTGGCTCCTGCTTTCTTTCAGAAACCTCTGTTCAAGTACATTTCATTCCTGAACTGCTTTGTGTGCACCTGAAATTACCAGGCATCTGGAATCAGTTATGTAATTTTTTAAGGGAACATAGCAAAAATGCACTTTTTCATTCTTTCACATGGGCCCAGATCCTAGAATTGTTTCTTTTCTATTGCATATTCCCTTTTCAGCTTTTCTTTGTGGAAATCTCTTTACTGCCACAAAAAAGAGATCTGTCTGCTATAATGTGAACCGTTGCACTCTTTGATGTGGGAAAAGGAGCCAAAAATTACCCCAAAGCTCCACTTAAGTAACTTGTAAGAACAGTTTGTCTGCTGTTCAGTGCCCACTTTCTTCTAGATTATTGTATGAGTAAGAGCAGATGTTCTCTGGAATTCTTAAAAGATAGTGGTACTGTTTGAATCTTGGAATTTTTCTCCAAGCTGTAATCAGCTGCCAAAAAGAACATTCATGTGATACCAAGTATGTGAGACAAAAGTTAAAATTGCAGTATTTCCACTTAACCTTATTGATAAGAGTGAAGTCCAAACTCTTCCTCTCGGTTTTACTTCTAGGTAAGTTAAACTTTGGCACATAATCTTGCTGATAATTTCCATAGACCTTGACTGAATGGATGATGGGCTTTTCCTCTCAACAAAGAGGAATTACACTGCACATTCTGCTGTTTATGTTCCTGCTTCATTCAAAGCATCTCTGTGTTTTTGCCCAACCTGTAATCCCTGAGAAAGGAGCTGTCTCATCTCTCAGGCACTGGCTCTGTTCTGGATCTCCCAGATGCTTTTCAGAGTCTTGGCTGTGCTGATCAGCTCTTGCTGTTTAGTTGCTGTCTCTGCTCGTGTTGGTGCTGACATTGTCCTGTAAAACCATGGCAGAAAACCCCTTTGCAGCATTTCCCATTACATATTAATGCTCATTTGGTCAGTCTCAGTGAGCAATCCAAGCACCACCTTTTGTCAGAGATCTTACCTGCACTGCCACAGCAGCTGCTGCTTTTGATTCCTGTAACACACCATGGGTAGGTCACTGAAGGGCACTTGGGTTGAGTTTCTGAGGCTGAGGATTCTTTTTTGGGTTATCTGAGTACAAAAGCTCACCAGCATATCCTTCAAAACTTTTAGTCTTCCAACTTCTTTTCTAACTTCTTCCTGTACAGAATTGCTAACTCATTTTTCCTTGCCCATTAGTGACTTTTTTAAAAAATTTCTCTTCCTGCCAGGAAATACAGAATACTCTTTCTTTTTTTTTCTTCCTCCTTTTCTTTTTTTCTTTTTGAGGACAGCTTTTCCTACTCTTGTTTTTAGAAAAAAATCTCTGCTAATGTGATACCATATCTCACTGCCAATTAATCTGTAATACAGGAAGGGCTAATGGTCTATTTACCTCCCTAACAGTCTCTCCACAACTAACCTCTTTCCAGGTTTTCAGAGGGTAACATTTTTGCAAGCACAGACTCCACAGATAACACTTTTTAACCTATTTATATAGGCCACAAGATTGCAAGAAACTCTTTTTAAATGGAACATTGTTCTTTTACTGGTCCAAACAGTTTTAAAACTCCCTTTGCTTATTCAGTTTGCAGGACTCTTCCCAACCCTATTAATGTAGCTGGGTCAGAGCACTTTCGACATCTTCAAATACTTTTCTTTTGTATTAAGAAAACAACTTGTTACTTTTACCACACCACTGGTCTTTTTGTTTTTATGGAAGTTCTCTTATCCCAATCCAAGGACAGAGCTGTACAGAGAATAAGATGAGACTGTCATAGTAGACATGACCTTTTGGTAGTTTAGTGTTTAATTGAGAAGTGATTTATGAGACATTTTTTCTTAACTTTTCATGTTTATCCAATACAGTTACACAGGAAAAAAATCCACATTGTATGTTGGCTTAGCCCTGGTTTTATAGGATTAACTTTAAACACCTCCTTTGTTCTCAGAAAGTGTGTCCCAATTACCTACAGCTCAAACCTGTTCAGAAAATGCACCACTTAGAGATAATATTTTCCCTTTTATTCCTAAAAAAAAAATCAGGAAAAACCCAAACCAACACTGTTTGCTTTATCTTCTGGTGTAGCTGGGAGTGAGCTACACTGAGAAACTTAAGTGTAAAACTCTGCATGGAGTTGTCAGAATTAGTGTTCTCTTTACTGGTTGTATCTCAGAAGGAATTCTCTCCATTTCTCCAGTATTTAAGATTAAGGGTTTTTAAATGCAAGATATTTTAGAAATTTCATCAAGCACACTGGTGTCTGCAGGAACAGGTGATTTTACAACAAGTGATTTTATTCTAAGCATGTCAGGTTAATCCACCAGTACAAATGGAGCAAAAATGAAACCCCCAAACTTATTAGTGCTGAATTAATTTGAGCTAGGCTATGAAAGCTCTGCAAAATAACATTGTTTAAGTTGACCAGGGAATTTCCCTTTTTTTTCCCCTCTCTTTTTTTTTTTCCTTTTCAAGCAGTCTACCAGAACCACGTCTTAAAAATACAGAAAGGCATGAGACAGGTTGCAAAGCAGTAATTTAACAGTACTTTTTCTAAAAAATATGTTGATTTTTCTACTTAAAATTCAAAAAGCAGCTAAGGACTAAGTAACTTGAGGAAGTCTTCTCTGTCAAATACATTCAAGACAGCCACACAAGACTTGTCTTGTGAATCCACCAATTAATTCATACCCATGGATGCCACTTATTCCATTGCTGGTGTCTTAAACGTTTTGGCTAAAGGCCCATTCCTATAGTAACACTGAGAAGAAAAAAAAGGAAAATTAATTTGCAGACTTGATGGTTTTAAGTAAAAAAGAAAAAAGCTGATGTGTTCTGAAAGCAAAGGATTTGTGATTCATGAAGAATGTGACTCAGTTTGCTCAAAGCCTTGGTTTTACAAAGCTGTTCTGTTGAATTTTCTAAATTTACAGGCCGCTTGTTTTCTACAGACCACCAGGAAAAACCCCTGCCTTCACCAATCGTACTGAAATGCATTTTTCTTATATGATTAGACCTGATGAGTTTGATCTGCTACCATTTCTGGCCTGCCCTGGGTGGATTTCCCAGGTGCTGCTTTTTCTGCAGTTCCACGAAGCACAGACACCCCAAGGGTGACACTGTGATCTCTGCATGCTGAGCCCCTGTGTTTGCTTTGGGCACCCCTCAGCAGAGAGCACAGCCACAGGTGGCTTTGGGGTCCCTGGGCAGGGCAGGGCAGTGCAGGGCCAGGTGTGCTGAGGCTGTCCCTGTGTCCCCAGGAGCTGGCTGAACAGGAGGCAGCTGGATGGCTCCCTGAACAGAACCCCTGCTGGCTTCTACGACCGCGTGTGGCAGATCCTGGAGAGAACCCCCAACGGGCTGATCGTGGCTGGGAGATTCCTGCCCCAGGTAATCCTGCAGAGGGGCTCAGCCACTGCTGTTCCACCTGGCTAGTCATGCTGAAATACCTTATCATTAATGGTTTCTTTTATGTCATAATGTTTTATTTAGAGTAACTTAATTGGGAAAAAAAAAATTCAAGTTTTCTATTTTGTTTGGAGTAAAATACAATTAGAATAGAATGAAAGCAAATTGTTTCTATTAAAGCCCATTTATAAAACCGTAAGTGTAGAAGATTCTTTCCATGTCATAGACTCTGAAATCTGCTCCCTCTTTAAACCTACAGTGGTCATTATTTCTTAGTTGCATATTATTTGTTCATCAAGCAAGTAGGCTCTGCCTGGGGGTGGGTTTAATTTAATGCATGTAGTCTTTGAATAAAAATATGATTTGTTTTTCAGCAACCAACCTTATCGGATATGACGATGTACGAAATGAATTTTTCCCTCCTGGTTGAAGATATGCTGCAAAACATCGACCAGCCACAGTACAGGCAGATCATTGTGGAGGTCTGTGGCCAATAACTAGTGACATTTTATAGTGTGCATTAGCATGGTACAGCCTAAAACAAAACAAAAAAATAACCTGGACTCAAATATTTGAAGAAATAGCATTTTCCATATACACTAGCTTCAGTGGCTTCTCCATAGATTTTTATGATTAAACTGGTTCCTGTTACATGCTCAGAACAGAGCGAGTTTATGATGTTCTTCCCCTTCAGCAAATATTAATGACAGCACCAATACAATTAGGTTAGAGGAGGTAAAAATCTAATAATTCCAGTGTAGCTTTCCTTCAAGTCCTTAGCCCATGCCTTTTCCTAACAATTTCCTAGATCTAAGGAAAACTGCTCTAGGATAGCCAGCTTGCCCTCTGAAGGATTCTTCCTTCCCTTTTGCTGAGGCTGTCTAGTAAGTAGCTTTACACTACAGGATCAGCCCCCTTCCCATTTCCTCGTGTTCCTCATCCTAACAGGAAAGCAAGGGGCTGTTTAAATCCTTCCTCCCCTGCACAGTGTTTGCTTTTAGCATGGATCAGGAGCAGCTGCACTGTGGGTACCTGGCACCTGTGCTGTCAGCAGCATTCCCTGTTAGTCCCCAAGTCTGTGCCCCTGGTGCCTGTGAGGGCTCCTCCCCAGGAACATCAGACTCAGTCCTGGCTCACAGCTCATGCTCAGGCTGGCTGCTGGAACACCCCCAGTTTTTGCTGAAAGATAACAAAATTACCAAACCCAAGGTGACCAGTGCAGACTCCAGTGCCTGCTTGTAGATAATACAACAGGACACTCATCATGTTCACCTTCCTGTGTTAAACCCTTTTCAGATGCAAGTAACATAAATTCTGATCAACTGAGGCTTAACTCTGACTGTTGTCTTTGGTTTTTACAAATTCAGTTGTAACAAAATTTTACCATCTGTGATTGTGCCCCAGAACACCAAATGCTGAGGTTTGGTGTTTCCTGCTTTTCCCTCTCTGCACAGCATTTGTGCAGCCACACAGTGAAATGAATAAAATGGAAAATAACTTCCCTGGCTCCCAGACAAGTTAGATGTTAATGTCAATCATTTACACTATGCCCTTACCTGGGCAGTCACCAGCAATTGTAACCTTTCATAAAAGCCTGCTTTTCCAGTGATTCTTTTATCAAAGTCAGAATTCTATTATCTGTGCACTATTACCTGTGCCATTATTAAATGGCTTCCTGCTTGAAAGAGGCAAATGCAATTACTAGCAGTGCTATTATGTAACCTGAATTTTAAAAAATGAAATTTGAAGTCTTACAGTCTTTTTCTGCCTTCTAGTTGCTGATGGTTATATCTGTTATTTTGGAGAGAAATCCTGAGCTAGAGTTCCAGGACAAAGTAGACTTGGACAAGGTGGTGCAAGAAGCATTTCATGACTTTCAGAAAGATCACAGCAGTCCAAAGGGAGCTGAAAATCAAGTGAGTAAAATATTGCTGTCTTACAGAATTTACCATTCTTATTGAAGTTAGTTCTAAATGTTAATTCTGTGCAGTTCAGAGTAAAAAGCAATTGAAGGAAGTTGAGAATGGAACACAAATAAGAAATTAATATACCCAAGTGCTGCCTAGGTCTGCAAAGAGCCTCTAAGCAGAGATGAAAGAGGTGCACTTTATTGCTGAGTTGTAAATTCAAAATGTTACGGTAAGGAGAATACTCTGTGTTCCATAACTCTGAAATGGGACTCTCAGTAAGCTGGAAGAGCTATCCTCAAAGGGGAAAGAATTCATTAGGAGGTACACTGGAACAGAGAAGAGTTAAAAATAACAAAATAAAAGAAAAAAAAACCCTAAAGCTCAGTGAGAAAGTGTGAACTTAAGATCTTATGTACACAGAAACTAGGAAAACTTTAATAACCAAAGAATTCATATTGACAGTATTGAAGTAAGAACTTGAGGTACAGAACTGTTAGTTGCTGATTTTTCTGCTAGAGTTGCATTCATGAACTGGCAAACGTTTGGCTAAAATTCAAATAAAGGAATAAATGCCTTTAATATTTACTTCACAAGAATTATAGGTTTTATGCTTTAAATATCTCTGAATATTCTCACTACAAGTTTTGGTGCCTCAAAGCTCTGAAATTCTGTAACAAAGCCAGGTTTATGGGCCTGGTTAAAGGAGGAGATAGGAGTAAAGCAGTGGGAAAAGTCCCAGAGCTGCTGAGGAAGATCTTCCTCGCTCCAGCTGGCACTTTACTGTGGACAATATATTTGAAGTTATCTGTGCTAGCTCTGAAGAATGTACTGATTCATAACATTGACATGCAACAGCCCTCCCTCTTGCTGAATTCAGCTCCTTTAAAAGACAAGGAAGGATGTGCTGCTTCAGAACTCTTTCAAATGTTTCAGTGTTCACTTGTTTGCCAAGATTTGAAAGCAAGCCAGATACCCAGGCCCAGCAGTGTGTCAATTTGCACAATACCTGTGGTTAGAAAAGAACACAATTTCCTGGAAATTATGATCCTTTTGATCCATGTTGGAGGGTAGTGACTCTGTGACCAAAGCAAAACCACCCATCATCCACACAAATGGCTGTCAAGTGCCAGCTCCACACAGCATCTGGAATTTGCTACTGACTTCTGTGACAAGCTGCAAATCTCCAAAGGCTACAAACAGAGAGGAAAATTCCATGCAAACCCCAAGGTTTACTGGTGCTGCCCTAGCCTCTATTGAAGTGATGGATTTTTTTTTTTTCTCCAAGCCCAGACCTACTTAGAATAACACATTTTTGTCTCCTAGAAAGAGGCCCCAGTTTAGAGTTGTGAATAGTATTTAAGGTTGTTATTGGAAATTCAGCTCCTTGCATTAAAATTTTCTGGAAGCTGGCTCTCCCATATTCCCAGGTAGATGCCTGCTGGCAGTTAACTGTAACCCTGTCTGGGATTGTTCTTAGGCTGCTCTGTCTCAAGGTTTCCTAACACTGCTAAAAACTCCTCATTTGTCTGAACTATGGTTTTCCATTAAATGGACTTGCAAATCTTTTGAACTTTGCTGATTACCTATTAACATGTAATAAATATCAAAAGTATTTATTCTAGTAAATTCAGACACACCCTAAAACTACAGAAGTCTTAATATTTTCTCCACACAATTACTGCCCTTGATTTATTAAAAGTAACCAATTTCCATTAAACCTTTTTTTAGAGCAGCTAATACATAATTTGAGACTAAGCAGGTGTTTTAATGTCACTAACTGTGAAAAACAGGTGTTCAGTGAAGGACACCTATTTTGGTGATCTGATTAATGAATGAGCTCATGTGCTACCTGTGGTCTGGATCTTGGATTTTTTCCTTCTGAATAAATCTTCAGTCAGTTTCCACCTCAGGTACACCCAAGGCCCTGGCTCACCATTCTACCACACGCAGCTGCATGTTTTAGGAGAGCAGTTGTTCTCTGACAGCTATGACATTTTAAAAAATGGTAAGAAGGTGCAGTCCTGGAAAACTCAGTGAAGAAATAGATGCAGGTAAGTACATATGGGAGATTTGTGAAAATTGAGCAGAATTATTCTCTAGTTTTAGAGTCCAAAAAACCACATTTGCATTTTAAACATAGCTGATGTTCTTGTTTCCCTGTGTGTGGCTGCTTTCCACATTCACACTGATGGCAGCCTCTGTTCCCTCTCTGCAGAGTGACATGACTGCATTCTACAACACCCACCCACTTGGAAAAAAGGGAACGTGCAGCTACTTGAGCAAGGCTGTGATCACTTTGCTGCTGGAAGGGGAAATGAAACCAAGCAATGATGATCCTTGCACCATTAGCTAAAGCTTGGCACACAGCACAGGAATTGTTGCTTTACTTAGTGTTCTGTGTGTTTTTCAAGCCTATTTTAAGGGACTGGTTTGAAGGGTAACCCTGCCTAGACACAAATGCATCCTATCCTTTGCTGAAAGAAGTGCCATTAAAGATACCAAGTGCCACCAGATTTTTTTCCTTTCTCAACTATGCAGCATGAAACTGAGCACATGAAGTTAGTCCTATGGTATTTGATTAAGCTGAATGGGAATGTATTTATGATCTTAAAATATGCATTTACTGTAGTTGGTAAATTCAAGGGAATGGCAGTATGAGATTTTGTTTTATACCTCTATTTATTTATAATTGCAAGCAAGTAGAAGATAAATTAATATGCATACCAATCAGTGTGGAAATACAAAACTGGGATTATTTTCTTATTGTTCTACAAACAAATTGCAGGTGAAGTATTTGTTATTCTCCTAAGGTTTTCTCTATCAGTTCAAGTGGCAGCATTCATTTAATGTGTTGGGGTTTTTAATTTACAGGTTGGTAACTTGATACACAGATTTCATCCTAATAGAGCAACTTTTTATCTTTAGCAATACAGATCACTGCATTTTCCTAGTTGTTATTTAAACATCTGTAAGTTAACAAGGGAAATGTATGGTAACACAACAGAGGTTTGTTTTTAAAAAAAGGCAAACAAGCTGTATTTAAATTAAAATCAATGAAGAAATAACTTTGTATTACATATGTTATCATGGCATTAAATAATTCAAGATACACTTATTTATCTCCTAAATGTGTGAAAACACTGTATGCTCTATGCTTTATTTTGGTGAAAATAATAAAAAACAAATGCTTGTTAAAAAAAAACCCAAAATCCCTGTCAAAAATACTTTAAGTCACATGCAAAGAGACTCCTGCTGACTGTAGTGGCAACCTTTGACCTGCTGCTAGAACCACCTTGCAGCACTGAAGTGCCACTTTTAGCAGCACAAAACACACTTAAACTCTAGAACAGATCCTCAAACGTTTTGCTAATTAAACTGATAGTGACGAGCTGCAGTGCAGCTGTGAAGGAATTGTTGCCACATTGATGTCAAAGGCACGTGCTTTCAGAGGGCAAAGCCCACGGTCCTGCTGTCCCCTTGCTGTAACACATTTATCTGTGCCAGCAGGGTGGGGGTGGCAGTGGGACAGGGAAGCAGACCCACAGCACACCCCATGGCTCAGGGTGGGCACAGTTCAGGTGCTGTGTCTCCTGGAGCAGCCTGTGCTGGCAGCAGTGCTGAACACTGGCTGAGCCACTCCTTCAAACAATGCAACATGAGCTCGGATTTTTACTGCATTACTGCCCTAGGAGTTATCAACTGCAATGGATTCCCCTTGTCCTTTTTGTGAAAAGTTGCCTGCAGCCCTGCAGCAAGCCATGGCACAGTGATTACATGAGTAGCCAGCTCTCTGGTTCTAGTAGATTTGAACAATAATATTTGAAATGGATGTAGCTCTTGCCATACATACAGAATGTAACTCTTTTCTACAAGCTGTAAATCCTATTGAGAAGAAGCAATCCTTTACAAACAGACCCTACACATTACTCCAGGAGCACTGGCAGTTTCTGAGACAGTAGCTCAGATTTTGGTTTTGCAATTGCATCTGATTTACAGTGTAACTCACTTTAACTCTTACCTCTGCTTTCTCCTTCTGTCTTGCTCCATTAGCACCTCAGTTACTGGTAAGCCTCAGGTTTGATGACCTTGGTCTGAACTTTAGCACTGCAAATGAATGGAAATGCCAGTGACCATTTACCCTTATACAAACCTGGAATGAAAATCCATGCAAACTGTTCCTGTTTTCCTTTATAGCCTTGAACACATGATGAAATTATGACTGGGACAATTTTTCAGCTGCCACAAAACAAGGATAAATAAGAAGAAGAAGATACCAAAATCCAGTAGAGTCCACATTCTCTGAAAAAGGTTCTTGAATCTGAAAGGACAATACCAATAACTTTTCTCTTGGTGAAGTAGGAACAAGACACAGGAGCTTGACACAAATGGCTCTCACAGAGCCTGCCTTTTCAATTACAGCTTCATAACATAACACAAATATAACTGGAATAGAAACTAAAATTTATATTAATTATTTTTCTACATTATAAAATAGGATAGCAGAAAATAAAGGGTAAACCAGACAGTTTTTAAACAGCCACATCTCAAGTGATGTGTGGTTAATATTTAACAAGCTTGGTCCTAATTTCTTTCAAAACATTCTGCCTCAAAAGGATAAGGGGGTGCCTTTGGGGTTACAAATCAGTAACTGCAGATGCAACCCTTCACTACAGTGCCCTGTGTACTTGCAAGACCTATCAACAAAAGAGTTGCTCCAGACATTAAAGAAGTAAGTCCCAAAGTGTTCACACCATTCAGTTCCCTTATCATACACCTTAACAGTGCTCCAAAGTCTGAAAACCAATTCTGCTTTTGGGGAAAGAAAGATCCATTAAAACAATGGGAGAACAGCAGCTGAAAGAAGTTCAAAGTTCAGCTGTGGAGTAAATGCAGGTTGGTTTTAGCACCACTTGTTTTTTTTCCAGGTTCCTCTATCAGATACTCTTGAGAAGACCAAATAATTTTAGTTAAGCAAACCATAGGAAAAAAAATTCCTCTGCTATTAGAAAAAGGGGATATACCAATGTCCAGTATCAACTCCTGATGTAAACACACATAACCCCACCCCTCTCTCCACCCCCAAACTCAGTCACCTTCACTTTTACTAAAACCACAGTCTTCACACTGGATTCCTGTGTCACTTAATAGGTGTCATGTTCCCAATGCATAAGACATTTCAGACTAGGAGGGAAGAAGAGTTAGGGAGGGAAGAAGTTGACACAGGCAGTTCAAGGCTTTCTTGGCATGTTTGCTGTTGGCTTTGTTTGTGTTGCCCACAAATTTTCAGTCTTATTCTTACTAATCACTCTGCACAACCAATATAGAACAGATACAGAAAAAAATGCACAACCAGCTTACTAATAAATCATTACTTTCTAATCCACCACAGCTGAAAATGTAGTAGGAGATGCAGCTATGAAGAGCCTTTTTTTGGCTGAGTCCTGGAGCAGAGGATGTGATGGTATCATGACACTGATGGGGTGTTCTTCTGAGCAATGTTTTCTCATCAAGGCCCATCAGCAAGCAGTGCCTGATAATAGCAGCTTTAGCATTACTGTCATAATACCATCATGCTCCTGTAATTTAGGTCTCACACTTTTTGTTTTCACTGCTATTTAAAATACTTCCTTAAGCCTTATACATTGAGTTCATGTCATGAAAATAGATTCCTTAAGAAATGCTGATCAGTCACAATCAGTGTTATTTTATGTTCACGTACCTTCTGCAGTTTTCAAGAAAGTCTACTTGCTTGGCCAGTGGCATTTTTAAGACTGAAACTTATCCTTCTGTAAAAATTCTCTTCAACTACCTGGGTGTTACAATACTAATATCACTGGAAGTGGAAGACATATTTAATTAAAAAAACCCAATACAATCAGAGCGTTTACCTAGAAGAGACTTTGTATAGAGTGGGTAAGAGCTAAAAATAAATGTACCAAAGAAAGTGGGAGTGGTGGGGCAATCTGATGCTTAAAACATAAATTAAAAAAATACTAGGATGCAATTAATTCCACTGAAGCCTATATACCTCATCCCAAAAATCAATCAAAAAATGGCTTGATTGAATTTTTAGATAATTACTGTCCACAAAACTCCTGCCAAATATATTCTGTTCTCCAGAAGCGTGACAGTCTTTTAAGCTAATGAACTAAGCCTTGCAGCATGGGAAGAGAAAATTAAATGAGCAAGAAAATCTTTGCTGTGGTATAAACACAAAATGCAGGAGTGTTAGAAAACGTGGCTGAGAGCCCAAAGGAAATGGGCAGGGTTCTATCCACTGTCCATACCTGCCTCTGCTCCTTGCACACTCAGTTCAGATCATGGGGAGGGGTGTGACTATGAGGAGAAGGTAAGAAGGAAACTCAGCTGGGGGCGTAGAGGGAGAGAAGGTAAAGGATTTCCCCTAGGGGTTTGTTTTTGGGGGTGGAATAAGCAATGTGCACTCTCTTCATTTACCCATATTGCACTCTGACATTAGGAACCATCAATGGTATTTTCTCCACCTGAACATGCTTTTCCTTTTGCACATTTGCAGGAGCTGGAACAAAAACAAATGCAGAAAAAACAGACATGAGGAATGTAAAAATCTACATGTGATGAATCAGACTCTCCTAAAAGGCTTGCAGGGGTTCCCTCTGTAACCTTCCATAACAGTGCATGTTTCTGACAGGGGAGGGAGACAGGAACTAAACAAGTCTTCACCTAAATACGTACAGGATAACTGCTACTTTTTTTCAGATCAGGTCAAGAATTAAGTTTCTTATTTCATAAAATAACAGCCTTTTGAGACAAAAGAGATGCTCTTTGGAACAGAGGGTCCTGTGATCAATCCTGTAAGGATTGATCTCACCTCAGCCCTGTCCTTTTGGGCAAGTGGCAGGAAGCTCAGAAAGCCCAGCAAGAATGCCAGAGTTGATGTTTTTAGGGAATTTGAGGCCAGACAGAGGGAGGGAAAGAGTGACATCATGCATAGGAAAAAAGAGTAATGTAGGAATCATTTCTTACTTAACTTTCACACTAGTAAAACAAAAGGATAAAAGCTTGGGGAGGCTACAGTCCCTCTTCCTGTATATTTTCTGCTAACATCTTTTATGCCCTATATAAACAAAAAGTATTGGAATAATTTCATATATATTTTAAAAATGCAAATACATTGTGAAATCTTAGGCCTGAAAGTAGATTTTTGTCAGATGTATTAAAAACATTTTATAGTGAGATATGAGAACATGAAAACAAGTAATAGTATTTGGATCTCATTTATCTTTTGTTTCCAAAATCCTCTTATCATGCAAAAATTGTAATGTCCTTTCTGTCCTTTGAGACATTGGCCAAAACAGAGAAAGCTCACCAACTCTTCTCAAATTAAGCTTTCTTCTCAATGCAGGTTTTCAGATTCAGCACTGTCAGCCTCTGTTTCAGTTCCATGAGTCACACAAGCTTTGGATCAAGTCTCAAGTGCCAAAATGAATTTACTGCTTCTGGATATTTTTTTTTTTTACCTTAACGCAATCTGCCTCCCAGTACTGAAGCATTCATTACCTTAGATCAGGTTAATTGTGTGCTTATGAAAACTCATTGGTATCTTGAAGCTTTTATATTAAATATCTCATTGCTTCAGCTGGCTAAAAAAATTCTTTACCCAGTTACAATATCAAGTCTTGTACTGGACCTGACTCTGCTTTGCTTTAAATGCCTTTGTTTCAGAACAGTTTACTTGTCATGCAAAAATAAAACAAAATGTACAAAAATGGTACATTTTGGGATATAAATAACAGAGGTTAACAGACAGCTGGAGTGGATGTTCTGTGGCCACTGACACCTCCCCTCTCACACAGATTGCAGTGGCACTGCCCTAATGACACTGCAGTTTGCATATAAAAAGGAGAAACCTTCAAAGACAGCAGCAGTTCATTAATTTTAATGTAACCCACCCCAAAAATGCATAAAGCAGAGGTAAATATTTGTCCATGGGGTGTCAGCTCTCTCTTCTAGTCCATTATGATACATTATTATTTCCTCTGTACCTAAATGACCTGTCAGACTGGAATGCTGTTCTGCACCAAGCTTCAGTTATAGAAATTATCTCTTCAAAAAATATTTTGCAGTTCCTTGCAAATCAAGGATTTGAGATGGAAGACATTATGTAAGAGAAGATGGAGGACAAGGACAAATAAAGAATTGGTTACCTTCTTTACTATTGCACAGGGAATAGCAGTTAATTCTTTCAAATAATTTTAAGATTTTTGTTGTCATTGCTTTTGAATAGAATCACCTATGCATAAGCTGACAACCAAAATCACTAAGTGATTGAAATCAATAACAAGAGACTAAAAAGCAGCCAGAAAGACTTAAATTTGAATCCTTAAAAAAAACCAGAAAACACCTGTTCTGCATTTCTGCATGCCTTTAAGCCGAGTTTCAGTTCTACACATACAGTTTTTGGGCTTGCAAATTCCATACATATAATTTTTACATGCAAGTACCTAAAGCTGATATCAAAACATTTGGCTTCCTACAAAGACAGGAGCAGACACAGGCAAAATGCCTTGGTGGCATTTTCTGTCAGTGGCCCCTCTGTTTGCATGACCAAAGTCATTCTGGCCTGAGCTGGCACAAACCTTTGTGCAGCCCCTCTCAGTGCTGTACCTTTGTTATGCTGTGTTTTTTCAGCAGATTGTTACATGGCATTGCAGACTAGAGCCATGAGTTCCAACATGAATGCTTTATAATGAGTGCTGATGCTCTCACAAGATGGAACGACATCTCCATGAAGAAAAAATACCACTTTGGCATAACGTAAGCAATATTTTCATTTTCACTGCACCCATGAGCAAGTTACACTGCAGATAACCCACAGGGGAGACTTGGTCTGTTTTGCAAACCCTGTTGCAGGCTTCACCCCAAAGCCAGAGCTCCATCCCCAGCCTTCTGAAAAGAGCTTTTGCAGAGGATTTTGTCATGTACAAAGGCCTCCACAGAAAATAGGCTCAGTGTAAGACAGGGAAGCAAAAAGCCCCACAAAGGTGTCATTGCAGGACCTGAGTCTTCTTCCATTTGTTGTTCAAACCTGACAAGAGTTAATGTATAGGAAGTTATTTGTATTCTATTCATATAAAACTTTCATAGCTACGGAATCAGAACTTCAAATTCTACTGCACTTTTAGAAAAACAACTCCTGTGTTCATTCCACAGACAAGATGTGGAACATTTCATTTGCATCTCAGTCAGGCATCTATTAAGGTGGTAAGATTAATTTACTCAGAGCTTCCTACCAGATGAACTTGAATCAATTTTAGATTGCTGAAAAATAGGTCTTGTACAGAAAGGTGACTCCAATACAATCTCACTGATAAACCACTTTCAATGTAAAATTTCAATACAAAATACACTTCAGTATTCACAGCTTTCTCTGAAATCTACAGTGGTTTTGATCAAAGAGTCAACTAAAAACTCATCCAAGCCTTGCAAAGTCTGGCCCCCAGAACCAGCATAGTTTTGGGATAGAAAAAGATGAAAGCAGCAGAGAGAGCTTTGTTTTAGATCCTCTCTTAGAGGAGCCCTGGTAGCAGAGACTCAGTTAGGACAGCTCATGAATAAACCACACCTCTATTAAAGTACTAGCTAGACCCAGACTTGCCTAGAACAACAGCTCCTTAATGCAGTAATCCACTACAGACTATTCACAGTAATATTTCAAGACATTGCATTTTACCTATTTCTGGTAAAAAACTTCTGCCATAAAGTTACAACAAATTCATGAGCTTTACTACAGCACTACTAAACTGCTTGTATTAAAAATACACCCTGGCACCATGCCAGCAAGTGAGGCTATTTTTGGATAGGATTTTCAAATACATTCATTTGAACTGTGGATGCTGCTCTCTGCTATACCATTGGTGAAGTTTCCATTAGTGTCTGAGTGAATGATGAACATTCCCCAAGCCTCACCTGTATTTTCTCCCCCAAGGCTGCCACTGACTTCTCCTGAGACTCCTCTCTGCTCCTCGCTCCATCCAGCTGTTCCAAAGATTACAGCACTACGTGTTTGAGGCTGTCAGCTCAAATTTTCAATTTGTTAAATAACTACAGGGAGATATGAAACAAAAAATTACTTTAGAATATTCACCATGCCTTTTATATAATCTTTCAGAAAATCTCCAGTATCCAAGCCTGCAGACTGGGAACTGCCCCGTGAAGTTTGCTAGTGACAAACTTCAGCAACATTTTAGAAGAGAACTCAGCAGCTGTCTGGCATTAGCCCTCCAGTTTCCATGGATACAACAATTAGATCAGCACAAACAAAGCAGCTGAAATTTTCAAATGAATAGTATTTTACATCACCCTCTCACACAAAAATCCTGGTGATGATAGACACGTTAAAAATACTGAAATTTTTTAGTTGAAAGCCCATCCACAGAGGTAACACTGTTAAAATAAAAGTTGTACAAGAAAAGAAAATAAATCCAACATTTTAGCTTCTCAGTTTAGATAAGGAGGACTACATGAGAAAGAAGGTTTATTATTAATATTTACTGGAAAATGATTTCCAGTTACATAGGCTTTTTTTGCAATAACAACACAATTTAAAAAGAATCTTACCTTGTTTTCTGGGGTGGGGGGGGAATGTCAAACCAAACCAGCAACACCAACAGAGAAGCTATATGTGCTTTTAGAACTGCAACAGGAGCTTTGCAAATACATCCAACTTTTTTGTGCTGATGCCAAAATATGATACTCACAGACACAAATTGTGAGCCAAGCTAAAACAAAAAAATACTTTATACACTGAAGCCAGTAATAGGAATATGTAATGACTGCAAGCAGGTGAAGATAGAAGGCTGAATGCAAATCTCAAAACAAGAATGATCTTGGGTAATCAAGACAGTTTGCCACAAGCTTTGTTACCTTTGGTGTGTCTAAGAGGTCTCATGTTAGACATCCACTGTGCTTTCTGTATCATTGTGTAACAAATGTAATGCCTTCTGTTTCTAGTGAGGAAGCCAGCTGAGAAGCTCAACCTTCTCAAAGATGCAGGAAAACATGACTAAATGCAAGGAAGGAAAGTTTGGATTCCCATCTCATCATGCACTGTTTTTACAGACATAAGTAAATACACAAAGTTTGCCAGGAGAAATTTCTCTGTTGATTTCTTCTATAATTTATTTTGAACCATAAACAACTTCCTCTTACAGATTTGATATTAATTATTAAATTCTGTGAGAAGAGCTGTTGTGCTAAGATCCTTTATGGGTGTTATTAATTCTTTCATGATTTAAAAACATTCATAACTCAGAAATTCAAAGCTTATATATATCCATTAACCAACTAAGGTTGTAATGATGTCTTTAAATTGAAAGTGTAATATGTTGTGAATAGTAAATACATTTTGTTGTTATTACATCAAATAACTTTTTTATCCTAGTGGTTTCAGATTTCTCTGAGTTTTCCCAATTGAATGGCTAGCAACACTTAAACTAAACTCAGCACGTTCTACCCTCAGACAATTCAAACTCAGACTCTACTCCGTACAAATTCCACAAAGCACCCTCTGGATTCTTTGATGGGCAAACAGGCAGCACATACACCAGAGAGCACACAGTCAACTGACTGTGGCACATCTGGGTTTTAGTGATTCTCACAGCATGCAAATTTAAAGACTGAATGTCTCCTACTAAATTAAGAGGCAAATTAGATTTATAAGTTATGCCAGACGCAGATATCAGAGAGAGGTAACTGAATGTGGATGCAAAGCAAGCCTTTGCAGTTGTTAGTCACCGGGGAGAGCAGTGACAGGGCTGGCACTGCTCCCCTCCTGTGCCCAGCTCCAGCCCTGCACAGGCACCAGTGCCCAGCACACAGCCCACCCGGAGAGAGCAGGAAGAGGGAGCAGCTGAAAACATCCTGCATCTGGTTTACTTTTCCTCTGGGGTCCTAGAGCTAGGAAGGCAGCTGCACTCAACAGCCCCACTTCAGAAGATTTTTGTGCCTCCTCGGAGCTCAAGGTACAATTGGTTACTCTTGCTATTTACCATTGCCAGCCTGGGGCTTGGGCATATTTTTGTTCCCACCATCCCATTCCATAAAGATTTCCACCCAAATCTCTGATGTCTGACTGCATCAAAATCTTCTACTAGGAATGAACAGCAGTCTAGGCCAAATCCAAACAAAGTTCCACGAAACCCAAACAATCCCCCTGCTCTACACTTTAAAGGGAACCACAGAAACAGAACAACAGATACAACATAACCATTAGGATAGAAGTGAAATATGAAATCCTAATTCTGGAATGACAAAACACCTCAGACATGATTTGGTTTTAGAGAAAAAGGACTGCTCAGGTTCCCCTCTAAAATACCTTTCCCTATATTCACTATCAATGAAGCAGGCACAGGAGACTATGGGAAAATGGAAAAAAAGGAGAAGTCCACCAGAGAACGGCATGGATCCACTGGCTCTGCTGTATTTTCTTGTCCTGTCTCTACAGTTTAACCAGGAAAGGTTACATCTCTCCTTTTCTTTTTATAAAGGGGGAGAGAGCTAGGCCATTGCAAGAGAACAAATCTATATCAGGTGCTACAAAAGTTAGTCTAGTAACAGATTAAAGAAAGCCTTGAAAATTAAGTGAAGACTGCTGCACGTTTTTTAGTGTCTAACTCCATAACCAGAGGGCAGGGGATATATATACATATTCATCAGTGTCTGCATGGCAAGGTTTAAAAAAACCCAAGACATTAATGTGGAGACTGTCAACAATTCAAGACAGGAACTATTTAAATGAAATTATTTGAAGACTGAAATATCATCAGCTATTCTGGGGAAGCAGAATTTATTTCTGTAACCCAGATAGCTTTCCCTGTATAATGCTGCCACACACTATGCTCCTAGCTTGCTGTCACTATAAAGCTTGCTGTTACAGATTTCTGGGGATACCTAGAAGCACATAAGGATAATTTGTCTTTCATGGAATGATATATCAGTAAATATCCAGGCTATATCAGTTAGATAAATGGGGGACTCAAAGCTTAACTCATGAAAATTTTCATCGTTTACTACTTCTTCCAGTGAGCTTTTTAATGTAGTGTAACATAAAACATTATGGGAATAAGAGGGAAGCTGGGCATCAACTGCACTTCTGCCAGGCAATGTTACCCAGAAGTGAAGAGGGTTTCCACTACTTCCAAAAAGTTAGTTTGATGGCACGTATTGCATCTGTTCGTTTTTCCAGTGCCTAAACAGGCAAGAATTGTTTTCAAATCCTATGAGTCATATTAGTTGTTTTATGCTTTCCATAAAAAGCACAAATGTTTTTGACACTAAAAATTATAAGTTGTAAGTGAAAAGAGGCCAAGTTTAACCTGCATTATGAAATCATATCTGTTGGACAAAAGAAGACCCAACGTGTTATTTCAGATTGACTGCTGATCAATGGCACCCCACTCTCATACAGACATTTGCAAGACACAGCAAAAGAAAAACCTTTCAAATTAAACAAGAAAGTTAAATTATCTACATCTCAACCTGGACACTTCCCATCCTTCTCCAGTTCCAAGGATTTGTTTATATATGAGAGCCAAGTTGATGTCTGATTTCCACAAAGCATGTCTCAGACCCTGCAGAAAGAGGAAAATGTTAATGCTGAGGAGTTTGGTGTTCTAAAGCACGAATTGCAAAAGCACATCCTCCACCTCAGGCTTCAGTAATGCCCCTGTGCTGTGCTCCACCTGTGTGTATATCTGTACAGAGCTGCACACAAACTGATGTGTGCACAGGGTTCAACAGGCCTCTGCCTTCTGCCACGTCCATGTGACAGCCTCTGCTGTAGCATCTGTGGGTGCTTTTGGGTCTGCAGAACCAATCTGCCCACAGGCAAACTACACAATATGGATTTTGGGGCTGTAATTACTATACCTAGCTTTCTGACTAACTGTAAAGCTGTACTCAATCCACTTGCCCTCTCTGTGACTCTGTTTAGGTCTCTGGAAAGGGCAGAAAGCAAATTCTGTTTCCCCAGTGTGGAATACTCAGGAAGTGCTACACAGAAATTAAAGAAGCTCCCATCAAGAGCCAACCAGAAAGCTGCAGTAATTTCTCCTTCCCTCACAGTGAGTCAGCAGATGTCAGACCTCTTTCCCAGATACAACTGGCCTCTCCAGGATGGATTTACCCCTTTATTTCCTAAGCTGAGGCAATCACAGCTTTTCCTGCTTCAGCAAAATATACTGCAGAACAACAAATCTCTCCTCAGCCTCAAATGTGGCACATTCTATATCTAAAAATACCTCAGCTACTCTTGGTGGTTTTCATTTGCCCTTATACAGGATAATTAACTCAAGGATTTTGTAATTCCTTGTTAATGGAAACAATTTTAGGGTAATTAGTAAGGCATTAAGGTTCTCTCTTTTTCTTTTTTTTTAATTCATTGCTTTCTTTACAATATCCGAGGCAAACTTTTAGTCCTGCTCTATGACTTTGGTGACCAATGTTTTATGAAGATCACATTAAATATTCTTGTGCATGAGAAAAGATGAGGTGCAATTATCCTGAAAAGATTATCCTGGTCCAAGATACTTAAGGAATTTGAGTCCATTTAGTACCAAAGCCTGCCTTTAGTTGGATCTTCTCCCAATGTCAAAATGTTGCTCTGAGATCTACATTAAAACAGAATTATTTGCAGAGACATACACTTCCAAAAGCTTTATTGTACCCTGTTCCCAAAGCACAAACTTTGGAAACTTGCTGGCAAACCCTCAAGACTTCACAAGGGAAAATATGACATTGATACAAAAATTATATGACAACCTTAATGGTCTTCTGCCCTTTAGCAAGAAGGATCAACCCTCAAGCCCACTATGTCCTGGAACATAAACCCATTAAAGCTGGAAAATGAATTTCTCAGACTAGGTCAAGAGTACATAATAGTCAATGAAAGTGCACTAATCTGGGGTCATGTCCATCTCAGTTATACTTTTCCATTTCATTACAATAATTTCTCTTGAACTGGGATGCTAAGGCCCTTAATGCATGAATGCAGGTTTTTGGGCAAGCATTAGATTTGTGTTCTATGGAGTTTTGTGAGAAAACATTTACATTTAGTTCTTTTTTATTCTTCTTCTCAAATTTGACTTGTAACAATATGATTATTTTAATGTAAAAAAAATAGTTAATTTCATGCATATTTTCAAAGAATTCCACTGAGAATCGATATTGTGATATTACTACTAAAATATCATTTGTTATGTTTGTAGTTTTCAGTGGAAACACAGTCAGGTATCCAATAAACACATCGAGAAAAATCTGCCAGCAATATCTAGGCCAGCATATTACATAGGCAAATTAAAAAGAATTTTGAGGGGGAAAAAAAGGCATTTTTAATAGCTTTCATATATTAAAGGTATCTAGTGACAAAGAGCTAAGGCGTATAAATGAATTTTTTTTTTTCATACAGAGCCAGAAGAGACTCTACCAATGTGTAGTTTTCACCAACATCAGTTAACAATGCAAATATTAAATTGCTCTTTGGTTGGTTATTGATTTATGCATTCTTCTGTATGGGCTGGTAAATTATTGAAAATTAAGAGATCTGAAACCAGAGAATGGAAATGGATCAGCTTTTGGGTCATTAGAGAAGAAGTAATAAATGAGAATTAAATAGGTATTACCACAAAATATGCAGGCATAGAAGTGCTTTTCACTAGTAACTGGGCATAACAGTGAGTGAAAAACATAAAACATGCATATTGTGAGGAAATACAGAAGGAAGAAGCCTGTCACCGTGAACCAAACAAACTTCAGAGACAAACCTCCATAAACAAGGGCTATAATTCACTCAGTGAAATGATTTTAACTTTAAATTTAAAAACAAAAACATAACAAAGCAAAAAAAAACCCAACCAAACCAAAACAGAAACCTCCTTCCATTATTACATTTTTGGTTTTTTTGTGTTGCTTCTTATATACAGTTGATAAAATCAGGAGACAACTGGAAACTAGAGTAGGAGGTTAATTGTCTAAAGTGGAAAAAAAGGGGTATAAGGGACACACATCATCCAAAGAAAGAGCACAAGTGATGCAGTGCATGCAGAGGGCACACCCTGTACCTTTGTTACATATTGAACTTGCTGTTCTCCTTGACACAGACACCTCCGAAGGCTTGGCAGGGTGGCAGGAAATTCCTGGAGACTGACACACACAACATCCATGTTCAAAACAGCCACCACATAAGGACAGTAACGATTCCACCCAAATAAATATGTGGGCTCGATCCCCTAAACACCAAATATTGTCAAAAACTTGTTCAGCATGTAGTGGAAGAACAGCTGGAAGCTGCAGTTTGAGCATCACCACAGGGATTAAAGCAAACTGCAGCACACGTAACCAACGCTGCAGCAGGGCACTCTCTCAGCCTCCAAAGCTGCCTCGTGTGAGGAAGAGACTGAAAACGGCCCAAACTGCACCTGTTTTGCTGCACCTTAAATCACAACGGTCAGGCTATGGTTTTTAAACGCAGGAAAAGCACATTTGCAGCAGCAATCCACTTCAGTGGTGTGCAGTTTGCAGCAGGCAGCACCACCCAGCCCTGCAAGGAGACGTGGGGGGCTCGCACTGAGCTGATGTCTGTGTGCTACTGACAATGGACAGCACAAGTGCCCAGTGCTAAGTGTTCAACACTCAGGGAAAGGGAACAGGCAGGAAAAGAGCTGCCGTGACTGCCCTGCAAGGCATGGGCCCCTGGTCCTTATCTGCCATATGACTAATCTTGAAGCCAACACAGAATATTTTGCCTTGCAATTGCACTCCTGCCTTCCTTCTGAGACTCATTAGGGCATCACCAGAGCTGCTTTGTGCCCCAAACTGCTCTGTGTCTCTCACTGTCTGGAATTAACCCTGAAAGGAGATTGGTGTCCTTCCTCCAGGAAAGAATTCCACATGAAGGAGAATCAGAGGGATCAATTAAAAGTTCAAAGAGACAGAGGCAAGAAAAAGCAGGTGCCTTGGAATTACAGGTTTATACCCTTCCTCTCAAGACAAACTCCTAAAAATGCTCCTGAAGCACAGAGAGACTGCACAGTGCTGCTTGTAGAATGTACTGGGCCAGGTCACCCACAGGAAAGGAGCCAGCACTGGTTAGAAAACCAGCTGCACCAAAGGAAAATTTCCCAGTCTGACAAGGAATTGATTTAATCCATTTTATACCATCCCTAGGCCAACTCCAGTTCAAAAATAAGGTTTAGTGCATCTTATACCTTATTGTACTTAAAAGTGTGTTTTTCTAGAGTATGTGCAAATATTTACAGGAGTGATTCTGTAAAAAAAATAATTGTCTCAATAGATTTAGAATTGAGAACACAAAGAATAATACAATAAGATTTAAGAGGTTTATATTAAGTTAAAACATAAACATTTCAAAAATCTGTATCGGACAAAAAATAGGAAATTGGTATTTGACATGCTGTAGGTTCTGAACATATTCAGAAACAAAAAAGAAATGAGATATTAAAGGACAAAGCACAAAATAAGCCATTAAGTTGTTTCTATGGCTGCAGTTCTAGTACAAAACTACCTCAAAGAATATTCAATACAAGAATAAAAGCAGGCTAGGAGAATCATCTAAACACAAAATATTTGTTTTTTCATTCTGAACTAGGAAGAGTTACATATGTTTATTGAAAGGACTGCTTTAAAGACACAAGTAAGAGGCAGAGAGAGCAGAATTATTTGCATTGAGCAGTACTTGGTGTACAGAGCAGAGAACCAGTTCCAAGACATCAGCAGAGTTATTTCTGCTTAAGAGCCCTCTCCGTGTCAAGAAGAGTACCAAAACGCTTCATGAGAATTTGCATTCATTCTATTCCAGGTTTGAGGAAACTAGATTTCATTTCCCATCCACAGCATACTGTCAGTTTTTATCACTCATATCCTGTTATGTAACAGAGTGGGGCTGACACAATCCGTCCTGACTTAACAGAACCTGAGCTGTCATCTGTAAAATCTGAAAAAGCACTTCTCTAATGCTGCAGTGACATCAAACATATTTTATTTTTAAATCAGCTTATTTTTTAATACCTGAGGCAAAAACCAGTATCAAATAAAATACTTCATTGACACCTGCATTCTCTAAACAGTGCAACTGCATTACCATCATGGCCATTTTCCTGCACAGGGGTACATAAATTCCACACCAGTTCAGCCGACATTCTTGTTCTATGTATTAGTTCATGCATAATCCAGGGCCAAGTATCTATGAATACACATCAACAACAGCATCAATCACACATGGAAAGCTCAGTTAGAAACAGATTTCCACCCTTTTTACTCTATTGTGACCAAGTACTCAGACAACATCATCATCATACCAAACAGAGTTTTAAAGTTTCTTAAAGGGGAACAAATCAATACTGGCCCCCAAGGCTTGTGTATCTGCATTTGTAGGTAATGTAATGACAGCCATAAAACTCACATCTATATGAATCCAAAACCTTAATATACAAAGTGTGCATGCAGCATTTTGACACATATTTCAGTCTGTACAGATTGCCAGAGTATCTGTCACCTACTACCCTTGGTGATGGTGAAGTTAACAATGTCAGTCAATTGACATGAACCAGTGTTGGTGCTGAAGACACAATACTACATGACCCCATTATAAGGAAAAAAAAAAAAAAGATTCTGCAAGACACTTCTTTACTGGGCTCATATTTTCCTAAGATTCTCATAAGGAAATTTAATGAGCCAAATTGGCTCCTAATTACAGCTGCTAAAGTCAATCCATGTGAGAGGTGGTTCTGCTCTCCCTGGTAGCAAACCACTGCATCAGTTCAGACATTTTTTGACACTTCACCCAAAAGCAGGAAGTTCCAGCAGAAGAGTCAGCAAGGAGCATAACAGCTTCTTAGCCCCCAAACGGCTCTGTTCTATTCTACTCTGCTCTTCTGCTCCTCATTTCTGGCTGCTGTTAGGACACAGCACTCCCAACTCTCCACATCATTTAATGCAACAGTCCAGCAAAAAATTCTGGAACTATTGACACTCTCCAGAAGGTGAGACCAAGTGAGCAGAGGAGCCCAGTGCCCCCTGCCCCTCTTGTAGCAAGGGCCCATCCCAATCCCAATGTGGAAGTGCCACCTGGGCTGTCCCCTCAGGCTGCTGCCTGATTTAATCCTCTGCCTCGCTCACACACATCTCTGCCAGAGCAGCTGATAAAACATAGCAGGGAAGGGAAAAGAAAGATGTTTCTGGATGGCAACACAGCCCTATAAACCACTGCTTTAAAAGTAGACTGGTATGAAAATCAATCACTCAAGATAATCCTAAAGAAAAATTAAGAGAAAAGCAGAAAAGATATAAAACCAGCAGTAAATGGAAAAAGTGTGGTCGAAAATAAATGATGTACAGACCCTTGGATATCACAACATTTAAAAAAAAATAGGAGAAGCTGAAGCAGAAAGTAACATTTCAAACCTGAAGTTATTTGCAGACATGCTGTTTTTTAAAATTAGCAAGTGAGCATCTTTCTCAGCAATTCTCAGATACACTGATGTAAATCCATTTTATTTAAAACTGTGTTGGACATTGTGAATGTATCAATGCAAGTGCATATTGTAGGACTCACAGAGAGAAGCAAAATGAAAAGCAATACTACTTTTAACTTCACACACATGAAAAAAAGCTCAATGGCCCCTATTACTTTACAATACAGCTCACTGAGAGGCCTTGGTATGTTCCATTTCAAAGCAGTCAGACCAGAAAACAGCTTTTCACGTTTAGTTTCTGCCATGTTTTTCCTCCTGATAACATGAACCATAAACCCTCGTCTAGCTTCTATCTCATGACATCAAAAAGTAATCTTTGATCTTATTCCCATGGGTCCCTATTGCTACTGAAATATTTGATGTTAACGTATTTGTTTATATGGCAATGTTCTTCAAACATCCCCTTGAACACACAAAAACATGAAACAAGCTGAGTGTTTTGGTAGAATATTTTACTACAGGGCTTGAACAAACTGTTCAACTCAGATCTGCTTATCATGGATGTTACAACACTTGGTTGGCAAAGATGTTTTGATATCAACATCTAAAGTCCAGTAACCCAGGGATCTTTTGTCAGATCACTGTTTCCTTAATCAGGAAAGTGCTGCTGGCATCCTCTTTTGGATAAGCAGCTGTTCCTGGCAAGCTGCTTCCACGTGTGGCCACAAGATATTTGCTACCCAGGACCTGAAAGCAAAATCTTTGATTTTACCTTGCTCTAATTTTACTTTAGGTTTCATCACAAAGCTTCAGTAAACTGCATGGAGCAGCCAAACAGAACTGTTTGTGTGGCAGTGGCAATGCAAAAGAGGAAAACCCCAAGCCAACGAGCCCAGCCCTCAAATGCAAATCAGCCTTCAGTTCTAAACCAGCAAAGAATAGCTGGGATGACAGGGTATTATAAACTTTGAAAGTTAACTAGGAAAAAAATCCAGTAGTGATTATGCATAGAAGAATCATTTCCCACAGCCAAGCTTACCTGCTCCTTACAGATCCATCTCCCACATGGGGGGATTTGGGAATTTTTCTGTGGTAGCACATTCTGCTTCCCCTGAAACTGTGCTATCGACAGAGGGTGGAAACACATGGCAAGAAAGGACTGGCTAGTGAAGGCTGCCATTAGCCTCCCTCTAACCTAAAGAAATCAGATCCTTGCCTTGTGTGGCCAACAATCCAATCTGAATTGAGAGTATTTGATTTTGTTATACAGGTATAACTTGTACTACACACGTTGGGATAACCTGATACCATGACATATCATTTCAGCTACTCTCTGCTGCCACTAGCATGAAATCTGACATATATTATACACCTAATGGGTCTATCAGCAAGCTTTGGAGTGAATGGGAGGGCTTTTTCTGACCAAAACTGCCTTTGAGTTGCACCCACTAGTTCGTAGGAGCTGTTGTAGATGTGCAGTGTCTGATTGTAGACATCTTGGAGAGGTTTGTTGAAAATAAGTTTGTCCTGCAAACTTCCCACAATATAAAACTTTTTTAATATGCTGCTTTATTTTCTCCCTTAGTTTTTGCAACTTAGAAAGGTAAAACAAAGAGACAATTAACCTGCTAGATGAGTGGAGATACTCTGGCCGGAATCCATGAAAGAAAATAATTCTCAAGGATTAATTTGATCTTCATTTTACTGAACCACACTGGTTCTTAATTAGGCAAAGTTCTTAAATTGGGATATTTATTACCACATAATATCCTTAAGACGACTAATTTTCCTTCCTATGCAAGAGTGTGTTCAAAGAAAAATGGACATTTTCTGCCCACACTGTGGAAGCTCTGGATTTTATTTAAATAAAAAAGAGGCTCCTAGAGCTGGTACACAAACCTCAAAGTCCATCTGAAGGGAAAGGTACCATCTTTAATACATTTCTCATCAGCCAAAGATACAGACAGATAGACAGATTTAATGTAGGCTTATTCCCGTATAAAAAGCTGAAATTATTCAAAGCAAAAAATTCCAGCGTTTTTGTTGGGTTGGTTTTGGAAGGACAATACATAAGAATTAATATTATGTATAATGTTTAGCAAACTGCTTAACAGCTTATTGATTGCCAAGAGTTCATATAGTGGCATTTCTGCTATAACAATTCCCAGAAAATGTAACCTCGTGGATTGTGCACATGAAGAAGAGTTCAAAAGCACAGTGGGTAGATTTTGAAAGCTTTATCTAGAATATAAAGGGGCCAAAAGTCTTTGACAAAAGGACTGGGAAGAGCTATCGGCGAGACTGGCACACAGTTGTCATTGAAAACAGGCAGCTCATTATTAGCCATTAGGTTCTCATAATTCTGATATTACATAGCCAGAGGAGACACAAGTTAGGAAATTGCTTTTTATGCAGTTCTCTGGCTAACAACTGTTCCAACTGTGACTGGGCAGAAGCATTATTTTTATTTCTGGAGTAGAAAATCTTTAGGTTACATCAACATCAGAAGGGCAACTCCAGCCTGGAGAAATTGTAACATTGAAGGTAAGAGGATATAGAGTCTGAACAAACATGGCTCACTTGGATCTC
Organism: Phainopepla nitens; assembly: GCA_013400175.1. Taxonomy (NCBI): domain Eukaryota; kingdom Metazoa; phylum Chordata; class Aves; order Passeriformes; family Bombycillidae; genus Phainopepla; species Phainopepla nitens. Next base: position 619,576 of record VXBQ01017777.1, on the reverse strand, counting down.
CACTTGGAGTAATCACAAAACAGTGAGTGACAGCACGCAAAGAAACAGGCCTTAGAAATGCAGAACTCCCTGTTCAAAATCCCTGCAGCCATTTCAGGCAGATGCATTTTGCCATAAATTTAGACCCGGGAAATTGAAAGGGAAGAGGAAGTTCTCCTGTTAGAAAATCCTTCAACTGTTTGACTTCCCAACAGCAAAGATGCTGTAAAACTGTGTACTGACATTTACAGCTTGCACAAGATTAATTAAAGCATCAGGAAATAAAACTCCATAATTAGTCCTGGAAAAGCCGCAGGTGCCAAACTGCTATTTACAGACTGAGGGGATGTAATATTTTAAAATTAAAAATTGTTATGCATCAACTACAAGGAGACAGAAGGAGAAATGCACAGCTAGCTCAAAGAAAATAACACTCAAGCATCAGCAAAAAGATAACTAAAACTTTGATTATGATAGTTTTGTAAACCTTTTCCTGGTATTTTGATAACGAGAACCCAGCACGTCTAGAGGGCTAAAAGCTTTTCTGAAGTTATGACCACCTCCCTCCCATCTTATTTTCCTAATTTAGTCTGCAAACATTACTCCTAGCCATTTCTTAAATATCTGGGCAGTGTTTTAGAACAATATCTCCACCTCTACCAATCAAGAGGGATGGAAGAAATGTCACCCATAGAAACATCTGTAGCAGGTTTATTTTATTTCTTTCCCCTCTCTGCACTTGGTGCAATCTTACATAAGCCAAACACTCCCTTAAGAATTAAATATTTGGTGGTTTTTTGGCTCTTGGGGTTTGACTTTTTTGTTTGTTTTCATTTGGTTGGCTGTTTGTTTTGGGGGTTGTTAGTTTTAATTTTGAAACTAGGACTTCCTTAGGGCAATATGAGTCACCAAACTTAAAAATTCATCTGACAGTGGAGGTCTGATCTTTTTGCCCTCTACACAAATTTAATGTAAGATGCCTTATTCTTTGAATAAGAATGCTTTTGGGTTTTGTGCAGCAACCACTCCTGCTGGCACAACTTCAGTGTGCTTTTCAGCACTTACTGACCCTGCATGTTGGATTTAGGCAGGAAAATGGCTACTTTAGGGATGTTTACCAGGCTTGGGAGTGAGATAAGCAGCAAATGGTCCTTAATGCCAAGACCAGGACTACACATGCATGGAAGCAGAGCTTTGAGTTGTACATCCAACTTCGTTCCTGCTCTTAAACTTCTGTGCTTTCCTTCTGTTAAAGTTCACTTTCTACCTGCATCTATTCTTTGTGTCTCAAAGCTGGCTGTAAAAATGTGCTCATCACAGAAATATAGAGAAGAACAATGGAATTAAGAGAAATGAGAGAAGCATTTTGTCTTGAATAAAGAACAATATGGAATGAGTGCTGTGGATGGATTTGAAAGAAAATTACAGTCATTTTAAAAATGGTATTAACTTGCTGTGTTCTACATAATGGTTCTACAGCCATTACTGCCTTGTTTAGAGCTTCATTTTCTGCTTTTCTATCCATTGTAACTCATTATTCGTGCTATTTCCACAAGTTATAATGTCAGCCACTCAAATATAGATAAACATCTTGACTAACAAGATGTGAAAGAAGGGTAGGGGAACATAATATCCCCATGAAGGAAAATTCTTCAGCGTATCAGCAAGGACAACAGTCATTTATTTAAGACAAAGTCCACCTTCTGGACAAATGTTACTACTTGCTTTTCAGGTCATATTAAACTTCCATGACTAATTCCTAAAGCCAGTTACTCCATTAACATTGCTTAAGATTAAAAATAAACTCTTTGCAAGGAAGTAAACCCCCTCACACTTCAGTTAGCTCACAGGTGGGCACAAGTACTGTGCACTGGCACACTTACCTCACTCCTTGTTTGTGTGTTATAGACAATGCTCCTTTTTTTCTTTACAAATTTCAGTCCCAACAGCTGTATTACTCATTTGTACATCCAACTCCCAAATATGAAATCTGACAGTTAGGAAAGCCTAAGCATTTCACTCAGTCTCTTCAAAACACCTTTTCAGAATTTCATACAATTAAGTTCTTCCAGGCTATTTGGTGAGCACTGTCAAATAAAACTAAAATATTAAAGACTATAATAATAGTCAAATAAGTGATTTTTTTCTTTAACTATTCACAAATTCTTGATGTTAGAATTGTGTGAACTTTATAGACTAAAATAAGTTCTACAATTTTGAATTACTAATTATTTCAATGGAATTGTCTGGAACAAGTTGGTTTCATTATTTTGAGACATGGATCACAGTCTTTGAGTAGTAGGTCTTGAATTCAAAACTTTTCAAAGTGAAGAGTTCTGCTGTAATCTGAAGCACAGCACGTCTACTTTTTAGGCAAATGACTTGAATCACCATTGGAAAATTTAATGAGGGTTTGTCACATGGATTAGATATTTTAAGTTTAGCAAATCCAGAACAGTCACGCCTTGATTTTGCAGCTTTGAGAGCCAGTAGCATTCTCCACTGCGACAACTGCTCACCTAAGCAAAATCCAGATTCACAGCCCACTCTTTTGAACTGAATCATTTCCTGTCTGGGGAAAAGTAGCAATCTAATAATTGTCAGAAGAAAAATTTTTATGCCTTTTTAAAATACAAGATTCCACCAAAAAAACCCCAAAACAACAACCCCTCACAAACAAACAAACAAACACCCCCAACCCCCCCAAAAATGCTAAAACAAACAAACAAAATCTCCCCCCAAACAAACAAAAACCCAACAAAACAAACAACAACAAAAAAACCAACCAAAACCACCACCACAAAAAAACCCAAACCAAAACCCTAAAGACTCCCAAACCCCAAAAGTACAGAAGATAAGGAGTCCAGAATAGCTTGGCAATAATAAATCAAATTGCAAGGACAAGATAAACTCCTGCCAATGGAAGAGAGAGAAGACACTCAGGGGTTTTTTTTGCCTAAAAGTATGCTGGAAAAAGAAATAAATTACTAATCCTAAAGAATGAAAATTTATTTATTTATTTTGAAGAATATTCTTTTGCAAGGTTTGTATCTTTTCAGCAAATAGTCAAGATATCTGCTTACTTATAGCATTTCCATAGCCTCCATTTTTTTCTGCTAAATTAAAGAGAGTGGTTGAAGCAACATCCATTCTGTTCTTGCATAGTGTCTGCATTTATGATTTTGTCAGGGGAGAAATTTTGCACGACATACAAAAACGGGAAAAAGCCAAGATATTTAACTGTTGAGGAGATTTTTGTTGCCAGAACCACTAACCAACTGAATGGAGTAGTAGTTATTGCAGTGCAAAAAAAACTCCAACCCAAACCAAAAATCCCAACCATCCCCATCTTTATTCCATCTTATACATCTACACATATATAGTAGATATATATAATATATATCTGTAGTATACGTATACTTTATTCCTTTATACATCTTCATTCCCTTCTACCAGCTGCAATAATTTTCATTCTACTGCACCTGAAGTGCTGCTACCAACATCTAGAGCTTTCTGTACATCACCTCATGCAAATTATCTACTGAGATTTACAAATTTGTACACCTAAAAAAACCAGCCAGCTTACCAGGATAGTAAAACACCGTGTAAGTACTCACTAAGAAAAATACAAGAACTGTACCTGGGACATTTCCTCAATGCTGCTCTTTGCAGTCATTGGAAAAGCTCCAGGTGGACAAGCAGGAACATCAGCGCCTGTGGGATGGAGGAGCCAGAGCTGCAGGCCTGCCCCAAGCCACCCTGTCAAACACGGAGCTGCCACCACCGGGCAGAGGCCAACTCCCCCCAGACCCATTGCAGGGCTTGTTTCTCAAGAGGTTAAATGGTAAAACGGGACTCTGAGAAGGAGGGGCCGCTAACGGGAGCTGCTTTGTGCCTCCCCCAGCACCCTCCAGGGGCCTGCCCGGCACGGGAAGGGGCCAGAGGCCGCTGCGGCGCCGTGTCGAGGGGCCTGAGGGAAGGACCTGGGAGGGAGAATTTCCTCTGGGGCTCCCAGCAGCTCTCTGGGAAAGCCCCTGAGCCGGGAGGGAAAAGCCGTCCGTGCTGTGCCCGGGATGAGCCCCCCCTGAGGGCACAGGCGGCGCTCCCCCTCCGCTCCGCACACCTGAGGGCAGGGATGGCGCCCTGGAGGAGGCGGGAAGGCTCCTGCTTTCCTGCTTTCC
>VXBQ01017777.1:504103-615347 GCA_013400175.1 Phainopepla nitens | reverse complement strand
CCGCTTCCCCAGGCTGCCCCTCCGTGTCGGCTGCCATGTATTCGCTCTTTTCTTTGGAGCTGTGGTGGCTTCTTAGGCGGTGCTTTGGGAAAAGCTCGAGAGAACGTCCTTACCTGGGACTCCGGTGAGGGAGCAGAGCAGGCCTGCCCGGGGGGTGGCCGTGCTTCAATTCAGCCTTCTCCTTACAAACTCCTGGTTTGGAAGAGGGTGAAGAACCACTGAACGAGTGAGGAGGAATTCCCGGTTTTCCCCCTCAGCTGAGGAAGCCCCTTGAGGAGAGGGAAGCCGCAGGATGGAGGTGGGTGCCAGGCAGGTGAGGAAGGGGCTCCCGGCAGTGATGGTGCCCCTCTCAGGGAGGAGGAGAGAAAAAGAACCTTTCTCAGGAGTGTGGAGATTGAGGAAACTACAAATTTAAAAAGATAAAACACACGTGTACGGTTTATATAGAGAAAACCAAGTAGAACAAAATGTAGGAGCACTGATGTTTCAAGACAGATGCTCTGAAGTGCTGTAATTCCCCAAAAAACTTAATGTTTGTGCTTTTTGCTTTGTACACTCCAGGAAAGAAAAGCACTTAACATATTCCATTTAAAGGATATAAACATATAACTAAGACTATATGAGTTATTTAACTTAAATATCAGTTTCAGTGATGTTCATCAGCATATTTTTTTTTCAAAATTGAATATTACACCTTCAAACTGTATTTATTGTTTCAGACTTTAATTGCCAAAGCTTTTTGTGAATGCCTACAGATTTTACTGAACCAAAAATGTTTATACAGTTCTTTAATATCAGCTGTCATGTGTAAACATTCATGATTGCAACAGATACAATAATGTGGAGATTACAAAACTGCAGAGGAGTAGAACTGAGTAAATTGGAAACAATTAGAAAAAAATTACATCAGATTATTTGGGTCTGTATTCAAACCATAGTAATGGTGACTCTGATATGTATTTTTGGATCAAGAATGTGCTAGCTTGGTCTTTTTAATAGTCTTAATGATCTATAAAAGTCTATCATTTCAAGCATTTAAGCTAAATGTGTTATCATTCAACAGCAGAGGACTTATGCTAATAGGATTATTGTTATTTTTAAAATGGTGTTAATTTGAGGCTTTAAGAATACAGATGTACAGCTCAAATGCTGTGTGCTTGTTAGCCATGCAGTAGAATGTGATGTAAAGTAGGTATTTTGTCCTTGTCAGAAACAAAATGGCTCTAGTGAACAATAGATTGCACATCTTTTCATTAGGGGAGGGACCATACTTGTCAGCAAAACAAAGTGACTCAGAAAACATTAGTGGATGAAACTAATAAGGGAAAGCTGTTGCCAGTGGAAGGAAAAAGGGGGGAAATGTGCTTCTCAGTTGTGGTGTTATTTGCTGGAAACCAAAGCTGTAAAGCTACCTCACATAAAAATAAAAAATTCTGATTATAATGTGTTGCTTCCACTAGCACAGAAACAATGCAAGTAAACTATTTGTCACGTCAAAGATTGATTGATTGATTTCCAACTCAAAAAAAAAAAGAAAAAAGAAAAGAAGATTGTGTCTGAAGGTATAAGTAGGAAACTGCAGCCAGGTCTGTAGTGATAAAGGTGCTAGATCTGCTTCAGAAATCAGCAGTTTGAAATGGCACAGCCACATTTGTTTATTGATACCTGGAAAATAGCTTATTCTTTCAGGGGTCATTTAAAAATATATTTTGCATTGTGGGGAATATTTTAATATCAAGAAATGAGCCAGAAAGTAATATTCATTTTGTACTCATCAGTATTCTAGCAGAACCTTTCATGAATCTGTTTTAATTTATAAAGCAATATAAAGTTTGAGAAAAGTGTATGCACTAAATATTTTCACAAAATTGTAACCATGCTAGGGTAGTTCTGCTTCTGTTCTGTTCCAGGCTACTGATACTTAGTGCTCCTCCTTGGATAAGTGACCCGTTTTAATGAGCTCTCACTGCAGCAAAATTCACATTGTTTTTCAGGACTGAATAGAAGGGTGTGCTCGAGTAGCCACTCCGTGCTGTCCTCAGCTCTCCCATCCCTGGGGAAGCTGAGCATCAGGGTATCCACACGTGTCACTTGGAGCCTCAGGTTTTAACACTTTATCACTTTTAACACTGGCTAGTTGTCTTTTAGGAAATAAGGAAAAATATCCTTTAATTCTGGATGAGTTGTCTGTGTAAGTTTCATTAGCATCTTGTTATTCTTGCTTCAATAAAACCTTTATCCTCATGATGAGGTTTCATATGCACAAATGCCACTTTTACAGTCATGGGATGAACATGCTGCACCCCATGAGTGGATTATATTAGTCAATTTGTGCTGAGAATGTCTGACAGCCACTGGGCATGAGCATAGTGCAAAAGCTCAAGGGTCAATAAACACACAATTACTCTTTATTTATTTATCAGAAATAGTTTTACCTTATTGGGAAATCCTGTTTGGCCTCCACTAAAGAAAAAGGTTTTAGATTGTAATCCCAAGTTATGTTAAAATCTGACAGTTTTGGCTCTAGAAAAGCTTTTTTATAGCAAGACTTCCAAAGGAGAACTTACTTTGCATAATAAAAATTAGATCTGGGCATCCTGTTTTGCCATGGGGTCTGGGAATAATTCAAACAATTACCCCACTGATAAACAATTTTTTGTCTGATGCATGAGCTGTCTTTAGGTAATGGGACTGTGGGATTCCATTCTTTCACACTCCGTGCTGCTGTTCAGCAAAATTTAAAGATGCTGGCTTGTGAATTTGTTGTGTAGAACTTCTCTAAAGTGAATGAATGCTTTGATACTTTACCTGTTTGAAGTAGCAGTGTTGCTTTTTGTATTTATCATAACTTGTGCCTGTTTCCTATTTACCAGTTTAATCAATAAAGCCATGCAGCTCTTTTATGTAAGCAAGATGACCTCACTATTCCATAGGGTATTTTCCCTGCCTTTTGACCAATTCAAGACATATTTATATTGATTTTCTCTTTACATAAGCTTGTCCTTTCCTACCATTTCTTTTTAGCTCCAGGCATTCAACAGCTAAACCAGACATTTAGAACTGTAAAACCAAAGCTTGAGCCTGCAGTTTCTAACCTCACCTGGCTTTTCCCTGCTTTATTTCCCTCAGTTTGATGAAAGAAATGCTCTCAAATTAACTTCAGTCCTGATCCAAGTTATTTTTCTTAACTTCCTTTAATCAATATGGTGGAACAATGCAAACAAGTGAAGGAAGTCATGAGGAGTTTCAGTCCTTTTTTTTTTTAACGTCAGAATGCTTTTTCTGCCTAAACATTTAATGGGTATTACATAGACCTGAAAATCTCCTGATTATTTCCCCCACAAGTTTTTCATTTGTCTTCTGAAAAAAGTGTCTAATTAATCTTCTAATCACAAATAGATAAATACAATGGAATACTTCATCCTGACTAAAACTTATTGCTTGCTTCAATCTTCATGGCTTTAAATATATTTAGAACAATCTAGGTGTAATCAAGCTGCCTGAAAAATGTCAGCTCTTCCTGAAAAAAGAAAAAAAGCAACAGTTATTGTTATCAGATTTCTTAATATTATTTCACTTAGAGTAGCAATGTCTACCCTGCTGAATTCTAAGGGCACCATTCAGTCCTCTGCAGTGAGTGGGGTACCCAGTAAGAAGGAGGAGTACATGCATGAGATGCAGCAGTAGTAATGGAGTGATAGCAAACATCTGCATGAAATAAAAATTTAAATCTCTTGCTAGTGCAGAAGGCCATTTTGGATACTATGAAAGGAAAAACAATTCACTGAGAAGCAAATCTTAAGTGTCACAGGAGCCACTACTGATTGATCTAATTTCAAGTCCATTTCAAAGCATGAGGACTCCAAACCAGATTGTCCCCAGGTCCTGTTAAATCCTGTGATGCAGCTTCAGTCTTCAGACTTGACAGGCTCTGAAATCAGTGGCATCTAGGGTAGGCAGAATGAATTGGAAATATCCACCTTAATTAGGAGTTTTCTTGCTTTTGTGAATATTGTTTTTGTTTAAAGAGATCACTGCTACTCTTACATCTGTAATGGTAACTATTGATTAGAGATGTAAGTACTGAGGGAAAGGACATTTAGCACAATTTGTAATTGTCTTATTCAAGTTCTTTTTTGAAGGGATTTTGTCAGAACAGCTAGAAAGCTGAACAAAGAATGCATCTGAGCTGAACTGATGTAGTGCATTGATTACAATTAGGAAACTTTGTGGCTAGCATATATTAGTTGGAACTTCTGCTGAAAATGATTTAATGTGTATCATTTGTCAGTAGCAGTATATTTGAATTCTGTTCAACAATTTTCTTGATGTACAAAGATTGGCATCCTTAATGTTTGAGCCATATGGAGCACATTATCCTGAGAGAACGATGTGCTTTTTGTATGTTAGTACATACAATACTGTTTGTATTGGTTGTTTTCAAGTTGCTCTTGTTTTGCATATTTCTTTTGGTGGTTGGATTTTTTTTTTTATTTATTTGTTTTGTTTGGTTGTTTTTTTTGTGGAAGCAACCCACCTGATCACTTTGTTGCAAGTACTTTTACATTTAAAGCCTTTATTGTTGGAGAACTTGCACAGGGAGTTAATGAAATAACATATTTCAGGCCTGGCAGTAAAGCCAAAGTCCGAATTGTCAAAGATGAAGCTTTAACTGTCAGGGTGACTGCCAAAACAGGATTGCTGAGAAGCTGGATGGTCTGGCTTGGTGTCCAAACCACGCTTCCACAAACACGACTATGGCATCTGAGGGATAATTTGTGCCCAGCATAACTGGGCTGACAAAAGCTGCTTGCTCTACACTACCAAAAATAGGGTTGTGATGAAGCTGCTAATTACAGCCCTCTTGTATTGGTGCTAAGTGATCTTCATACAGATCAAGATGAGACATTACAACGTGAGCAAGGCCCAGTGCTTTGAATAGCAGAAATCATAGTACTGGAGATCTTACCTTAGTAGCTTTGAAGTGTATTCTTGGGGTTTTTTGTACCTCACCTGCATGTACCTAAATAGTCCTACTATTTTATGTGTTGTTATACTGTTAAAACAATAGAAAGGGCAGAAAAAAAATTGTAGATGGACCCAGCTTGCTTCTATTTTGGCTTGATGTTCATCACTGCAGTGACAGAAGCTCTGTGTAACTCTTGTGATGCTCTGTGGAGCCACTCAGATGTGATGGTTCCCATCCTCTCTTCCAGCTGCTTATACTGCCAGTGTTGGAGCAGTTAGATCCTGGTCCATGCCACACTGTGATGCCTGAGCCTTTGAGATTCCACATTGAGGAGGAGACATTGATAATTTATTAGTGTTGATTACCCACATCCTCTCACCTCCATGACAGTGATGGAGTAATACCAATAAAGAGCCCTGTCTTACTGAGTTTTCATATTTCACCCTTGGCATTATCATCTCTAAGGTGTTATATTTTACAGAAAATTACACTGTTTCATAGAAAGAAGGAAAAAACTTCAGCAGCTCAAAACAGACTTTTTTGTGGTAGTAAGAGTGATAATGTATTTGTTTTCCATCCCATTAGATATTCTAATGTGGCTAGAAATGCAGTTGGAAAAAAAAATGCCCCAAAGGGTATTGAACCCTACAACTCAGAATCTGGCTGAAAATATGGAAGAGAAGTTGGTAAGGCTAGAAGAGAAAATAAGAGAGGGGAAGAAAGCCTTTCAAGCTATTTAATGATAGTATACTTGGAATAAAGACAATAATAGGAAAAAAGTTCCTTTTATCAGTAGCTGTGTTCTAAAACTCTAATTGCACTGCTTAGCTGGGGAGTGAAGGAAATGAACTGAATTCATTGTCTTAATGATACACTTAGCAGATGGGCAAAATGAATACATAATAAATTGTGCTTCATTTCTTACACAGACAGCAGTTTCATGAAATATAACAATGTTCTGCATTTTCTCCATCTGTTTCTACAAAACTGAATTTATTTCTTCTGTTTTCCTTGCTCCCCCTTCAAAACATTATTTGATTTGAATATCATCTCAACTTGAAGGAAATGATCCTTGCCATAAGAGGTCTCAATCAAAGCCTTGTCATTAAAAGAAAGATGTGTCACTATGGAATTGTACCCCAGGACTGTATACAGATGTAGACGCAGAATTTGGGATTTTTGAAAATATGCCTGGAAGAATTGGGAAATATTATAAAATTTGGCTGGTGTTTAGCCATGCAGATAATTTATTTAAAGCAAAACCTTTTACAGTACCTCTTAACCTTAATGTAAGTGCTCTGTACTCTGTTCTAGCAGATTTAGATTTTTTTTGCATCATTTTCATACCAGTTATTAAAAAAGAATTACTCCTAGTAGTTCTGTGAATCTGAATGTATCTTAACTTTTTATGGATATGACTGTGTTCCATAACTACTGCAGTGGTCTTCCCCCCCCTATTTTTTTCTTTAATATAACAAGATTTAAGATGAAATCTAGAAACAGATGTTTGCTTCTGATGCTCTGCAGTAAAATGCAGTTTTATTTCAGTTATGGCCCCATCTGTGAAGTGTTAAGCACCCGAGAGCTCAGAGTTTCTCTGAGGGACTTTTTCCTACATACTGGGGACTGTTAAGTTGTCAACATTGGGAAAGATCTCTGAGCAATACTGGAGTTTTGAGAAAATGACCATAAAGGCCAGCTTCACAAATGCCTTCTTTTGTATCTAAGTGATATTATATTGGGTGTTGTTATAGGAAAAGATTTTATAATTATATGTACAGTTTCTGGTATTTAAAAAATAAAAAAGAGCTATAGTTAATAAAATTTGCTGCTTTTCACAGACCAGTTTTGTAGTTACTGGCCGTAATTTCTTGCTGTACTTGATAAATCTAGGTCCAATGTTTTTTTCCTTTTTATTTTTAATTTATTGTGAATGAGAGTAATGCAATCCAGTACTCAAAAGGCATACTACACAAAATATCGACTAAGAACCATATTGTACTGTCTAAAAGTGATTCTGAATGAGTTTTGTGCTGAACTACATCCAGCCTTCAATAAAGAATCCTAAACACCATAGATTTAGCCTTACAGTTTAGGAGGTTCACAAAAACATACACAAAGGAACAAAGACACTGTACTTAATGGAGTGCTCCCCTTTGTTGCTATGCTAATAAAAAATACGTCTTACCATAATTTTAATCCTTTTTCCTTTTTATTTGTGTTAATTCATCTTTAAAATGAATTTTTCTATTCCTGTGAGTGATTTGAAGACATTGAAAGCTGCTAACAGCCATATGCATTAGACTATATGCAAAGTATTTAACTTCTTGTCAGTAACAATGCTTCACAGCCTTCAACAACGTGACTTTCCAAGGGAACTTGTGTAACATTTGTGTTCTAGAAGTGGCACTCCTACACCCTGTACTTGTTCCCCGAGGGCCTCTGCTCCCCTCTATGGAAGGAAATACCATTATCTCTGTTTTATTGAGACCAAAGCAGATAATAATTTTACAAGGTTATTCAGGGATGCTTTCACAAGGTTTAGAATTGTGCTCTTTCTACCAGGTTACTTTGATAATTATTTAATCATGCTGGAGTGAGGTTGCTCAAATTACCAGAAGTGTTTTGCTGCTGAATTTGAGATTCAGTGGCACCTGTCAACTGGAAGAAAACACCATATTTCTGTAAATGTGTCTGTAAAGTGGGGCCTAGTAATAGACTGCGACATAGCAGCAATTTCTGTAGGACTCTGCAAGTGCTAGTAAGGGTTCTGAACTGGTTTTCCTCGGGTTACCTGAAGCAGCCTAAAAACCTCTCCACGCTCTCCAGGCTTGGCAGAGGCTGTGGGGCACTTGGGGCTGGATGCATGGATGGACAAGGTTCTCACATGGGTTCAGTGTTAAACATCACTCAACAGCACAGCGCAGATGTGCAACAAAATGGTTTGGTGGGGACACATCAAAAACGGTATGAGGAAGGAAATAAAAGATCATGGCAGCAGCAAGATGCACAGTAGTAACAGATTTAGTGTTTGTGAAAGAATCAAGTTTAAAAAGTGGAAAAACTATGGTTTGGAGAGGTGGGTTTTGTACTACAAGTGGAGGGAAGAGCGTTATTGAAGGGGGCAGTGACTCCAGATGGCAAAGATTTGCCTGTCAGTGTTTACAGAATCCTCTGCCTTTGCTTTGTGATTCTTCCCAAAGAAGTGCCAGGTGCACTGCGAGGTCTGGGGCTCACATTCACACGCTGCTGCTGTCTCCTGCCAGTGCACACAGCCGAGTCCCTCCCTCCTCAGGCTCCCTCTGCTGTGCACGGCTGGTTCCAAAGGAAAGCTTTAACTGCCAGAATCGTTGCGACCTCTGCAACTTCCCACCTTAGTGAGAGTTTCAACAATGTTTACACTGCAAGTTTGATTTTTAAGGATTTATTTATTGTAATCTAGTTTAAAAAAGCCTCTCCTTTGGAAAGAAAAAAAAGCCATTAAAAATGACTTGACAAAAGTTTTCCTTTTGAAGACATTGAAGACTGAAGAGTTTAAACTGGAAAAGAAATACAGATGTACTAAGAATGTATTTATAACAGAAAAACCAATTTTTAAAATTATTTTTCCAGAATTAAATGAAAATTTACTTGTTGTTTTTCTCCAGTTTTTCTGTTCACTTGGGTGAATTTGCACTGGGGTCAGAGACTTGGCTGGTGCTTTATTAAGCACATTACATGGCCCTGCAAATGGAATTCAAGAACTATAAAAAATTCGTATAGTAAGTCTATTAAATTTTTTAGTAATACGGCCATAAGGAACGCAGAACTAAAATCAGACCTCACATTTTGATTAATTGTGTGGTAAAGCAAAGGAGAAAGTGAAAAATGACCTTCACTGAGTATGCTTTGCTTCCCCTGTGGGAAAGAGAAAAATCAAATGATGATTTATTTTTTCTTCTCCTTCTAAGTGGAAAGCAGAACCTTCATGCAGAGACGAGTTTTTTTGTAGCATCTGAGGAGTAATTTTGTTTTCTTGTGAAGAACAGTTTAGACTGGAATGGTTTGTATTTGACTAGAGGCTTTTTTTGGAGATTGAGCAGTTTTCGATAGAGGACGAGGATCACCTCACTGCTGGGGAACCAGTTGGGTTGCTTTCCCTGAGTGCTCAAAAGTGGTCCTTGTGTCATCACAGCTCATGTTGAGAAGGAAGAGGGGAAGGAACAAGGGAGGGGGAAAACGATGATACTCATATTTTTGTTATGGAAACAAAACTGGCTGTCCATGTGATGATCACACACCATAATTGCTTATTCAGTGATTCCATATTCAGCTTGAACTGATAAATATATTGATAACCTGAAAAATGAATAAGTTTACTTGACTCTATTCAATCATAACCTTTAAAATTCATATTTGGTGCAACCATATTTATAAAAACTATAGAGGTAAAAAAAGCAAGGACATGGTGCTTCAAAGGTAACCATAATGATATAGCCACAGGCTACTGAGGTTGCTTACTGTCCAAGTCAGAAAGAATCACATAACAAGGAAAAATACTCCATAAAAGAGCAAGGCTGGTTATGGTCCTGCTTCTCACTATTTCATGTGGCATTACTCAGGTTGCAGAAGTCTTACTGCAGGATTGTGATGATCCAAACAAGAGCCTGCCTGTGGGACTATAGAGCTTCTTAGGACTTCAAGAAAAAGTGGAGCATCAGTGAGGAGGATTTGGCACTGGAACTTAATTTCCTTTGGTTTTATTTGATTTACAGTGTCTTAGACATTGCTGTGTATCAGTTTTCAGCTGAATGTTGCTTGTCACGTGTTCCTAGAGGAGCAGCTGTGAGCTGGGCTGTGTCAGGAGGGTCCTCTGGGAAGTGTGCCTGGAAAGGCACTGAGCTGCTCTCAAACAGCATTTTGAAGTCTCACAGGCCTGGGATTGAGACACAGGCACTGCTGGCTGTGCATACACAAGTGAAGACAAAGCTTTGAAATGGTAATTGGTGTCTTAAAAAGTCCCTGTCCACTGCTTTATCCACAAGATAGAGCTTTGTTATTCCAAATGAGAAATTTGTGATGCCAAATAATAAAAGCTTACAGAAAGAAAAGGTCAAATATCCTGAAGACATTATTTCCTTTAGAAAAAGTACAATGAAAGAGTATATTATCTCTCTTTTTTGAAAAAATACAGAGAAGTAAAGAAGAAATTTGAAACTAGAAATTTAAAAGGCCAATTAAATTTTTCTAATGTGCTCTACTAATGAATAATTACTTAATGTTGCTAGGTATTGTCTGTTGATCTGATGTTTATTAAGAAATTGTGCTTGCAGCATTGTCCTCTAGAAAGCCTTTGCATAAGTTGGAATGAATCAGGTTATTAGAAATATCTTGATTCATTCCAGCTGCATCAAAGTTTTGTTCTGAAAAGTACCGGGCATCTTGTTGGAAAAAATGTGACTCCTAAGTACTTACTACTTCCAGAGAAGCTAATAAAAATGAAATTAGCTTATCATCAGAAATCAAGGCTTCCTTTTATTAAAAAGGAAATATTGCATATATGTATGTCGAGTGTGAGAGAAATGTTATACAATGGGTTTTTTTCAGAGATAACCAGTGGAATACTTTTCCATACCTATGCAGAAAGAAACATGAGCAAGTATCCCAGAACACTATTAATGAGTCTGTTGAGAAAGTATTTATGTCTCCTTCTGGGTTCTATTTGAATGTGTTTGTACATACCTGAACAATTTTAAGAAATTATCAACTTGTACTTTATAAATGAAACATCTTCTTAGATTTTACAGTGTTTCCTCAGTCAAAAAGACAATGCTGTAATGTGCACAGGATGAACTTTATCATGCATAGAATATCTCTCACTGAACAACTCCCAAAGACATATCTTGTTCTACATTTTTCATGCAGGAAACAAACATTTTCATTTTGGTGCATATGACTATCAGAAATTACGATGTTGTTCACTTGGTACTTATTTTTTTAAACTTTATTTTTTTCTCCCAGCCTGTACAGTATTATTTCAATGAAAAATTCAAGATGCCATGGCACAAGATAAATACCACTTGTGCAGCTGATGTCAGATGTAAGAGGTAACTGAAACAGATTCCCTTAAGCTGCATTGTAACTCGCCTTGTCTTTCCAAAAGAGCAAAGTGTGCTGTAAGAGTCAGGTTTTGTTGCTTCAATCTCTCTTGATAATGGTTCTAATTAGTGTTGTGATAATTAGATACAGATGGTTTGCAGGTGGGGAATGCCAGGCTTCATCTTTTCTAAATTGCTCAATGTGTCACCTGTTTGCCAAAGTAAAGAACCTATCAGGCCTGTTGATGTAACTGAAAGACTCCACATAAATTGCACTGGTTTTTGATCTCAATAGCTACTTTGCAGAGCAACTTGTGTAGGGGTGAATATATTCAGAACCATGTGCAAACATAATCTTCAGGAGACATGTCTGTCTAGACAAGTTAGTTTATGTGATCTTCCTCTGATTGTACCATTTCTCTTCTGTCCCTCAGTCCTGGGGAAAACCCTTCCTCATGCTCATCCTCCTCTTTCACAAATTGATAAATCACTTGGTCCCCAATGCACGAGGGATACATGAAAATCCTCTTCAGCAGAACTCCTCATTTAAATAGTTGGGCATTCTGTGTACCTTTTAGGTCCTTAAATCAGTGACTTTATTTTCCTAGTTGCGATATTCTGTGTAGTGGTGAGGACAGAATTCCAATGAGATTTCCACTGTCTCTGGAGGCAGGGGGAGGAAGAAGACTGAAAGCTGTTTTATCTAAGTCCTCATTTCATTTCCCAAGACAAAAGAAATTTCCATTTTAGTTGTGCTTCATGCAAAGGAAATGTGCTTAGATGTTTTGCTTATTAGATGTGAATTCATAAACAAGGTAAAGTGGGAGAAAGGAATTGCTATCAGGAGTTGGCTGCATTTCTTGAAAGATTGTCAGTGATCTAGAAAATTTAAACCCAGCCCTTGTGTACCTTAAGGCTTCTATTCAGGGCACTTCTCAGATTTACCCAAAAAGGTTTCCTGTTGTAGAATGGCATTAAAAAAGTTAATCTCATTTTCTAAAAAGTAATCTCATTAAGCTTTGCAATATTAATCTGTATAGTTTGTTTTGTAATCTTTTTGTATCCAAAATTGCAACTGCCCAGAAGACCACGCTCTGCAGAATTCATTGATGTATGATTCAGAATGACCTTTAAACCTCAGCTCTGCATTGTTCCTTGTTAGTGTTAGTGTGGGCTGGCAGGATCCAGCTCTTTGGCAGTGAAATGACTCCTTGGTACCAGCAAAGAACACTTAAAAAGGAGAAAAAATATCTTTGAATGACTGCTAAATACCTATACGTGATTATTAAGTGCTTGCAGTATTCTCTAAAGACAGACATGAAAGTCTATCTCCTGGATTTTTCCATTAGGATCCAAGCCATCTACAACCATCCCTACTGGTATCTGAATGCTAAAAATGCTACTCAGGAAATGGATTTCAGTACCCTACTGCAGCTGGATACATCTCTCTCTGTATTAGCACACTGAGATTTGTTGAGTAATACTTATCTCTGCAAAGCTCTTTGTCTTTCCATATTCTAAGATAAGTTCATCTGAACTGAAACTGCCTTGGTTGTGATGCTTTGGACTTTTTATATTTCAAAGCCCTTTTTCCGTGTTTGTTGTTTTATATAGGAGATAATTCTGCCTTGATTTCTCACTTGATATGGCAAAATATTCTTGTCACAGGGTAGTCGGGTCCAAGGAGGATCTTGACCCAAGATAGTATTTCTGCCACACGGCAGTATTTTAACACATGGCTTCTCATTAGATTTTCATGTCACATCCACCAGGACTGTCACCTTTGGATCAAGAATGAAATTCAGTTCTGGCTGCAGATAATTACTTCCTTACCAGGCAGAACTGAGAGATCAAAGATCGGAAGTCAAAACTTGCCAGATACTTTTCCTTTTGTATTACTCCTTCTTCCCTCTTGTCTGTTGCAAATACCAAGAATTTATGTAAATTGAGCTGCATTTATACAACTTTATATAAATCAAGCATATTAAACATTTCAGAAGTTTAGATAATGCCTGGTGTTAACATAATCTAAATGATAGAATTATTAAGAAACCTTTGTATTTTTTCCTTGCTTTACCAAGAACTTTAATTCACTTCTATGAGACTTTCTCCTGTTTTTCATCTTGTCATAATACAAATTTTTCGTGCCAGGACTCTCTTACCTGGATATCTGTGATGGGGACATTGCTGTGACATAGCCCTGCCCAGGCCAGACAGCTTATGGGTGTGTGTCCTCTGTGTCTGTCCATCTGTCTGTCTCACTGGGAGTATTGCAGCTGCAAACTCATTGTGAATTCTTTGGGTATTGTTCCAGCTCCTTAAGAGGTTTTGCAGCTTACATTGAGGGGACTGATCCTGTAGCTACTTTGCTGCTGGTGCCTAAGCAGCCCATTTAAAACTAACTGCACAATTTCATTTAACAAAGCTCTCAACTTGTCAGTGTATGAAGTCCAGACCTTGCTTATTGTTGTGCACTTAATAAAGAGGAGTTATATCCCAGGCTTAGGGGGATGGAAAGTTTGGGCTTTTATTGCAGATTCAGTGGTCCCTCTTGCAGAGTAAATGTCAAGTCATATTGTGGATTTCTCTGCAACAGCTATGAAACCACAGCTTTTTCAGTCCTTGGAACAAAAAAAACTGATGTAAGTCCCTACCTGGGGATGTGTTTATTATTTGAAATAAAAATATTGTTTGTTTTTCTATGCATTTTGTGAATAGGGTTTTATGAAGGGTTTTTTAAACATCTATTTATATTATCACAAATACTTTTTCATTTACTCTCCCTCTACAATACTGAGAATACCTTATTCCTCCAACATAGAGGTTTTTCCAAGGTTAAAGAAAAAGTTTAAATTAACTGTCTTTAAAGCATTCTCCATTATGGTGCAAGGTGGTCCAGGAAGACACCATTATCCTTGGAAAATGTACAAGCTTAAAAATAAGCATTGATTTGGCAGAAGTTATAACCTAATTTATTTTATCCTGTACTAAATTTCATTGTGCAGCTGGCTGATCAGCTGTGGCCTGATGATGCCTGAGAGGCACAGTGCTGTGCGCTGGACCATATTTCCATCTTTTCCTTGACTCTCCTCATTCTCTTTTAGAATTCTCTTTTAGCTCCTGAGGGACAGCGAAATGGCTATTCTTTTGTTTTGGAATGAATGTGCCTCTCCTATGACTCCCACACAGGAACTAGACATTAGAAGATCTAACACAGTGATGTCAAAAACCTGTAAACCTCCTAATTAGACATGTCTTAAGTGTGAAACAATCAAACTTGGGGTTCTGCCCACCTCCCGGGAGCAGGCAGAGAGAGAAGCTGCTGTTTCACCACTTCATTATCACCCAGTGCACTGAATAGGAAAACTCTGATGTCACCCAGTTGCTATAGCAACACCATCCTTGCTTATCTCTGTTTCTTTGGCAACAATCCCTTACTTTCTGCTATATTCACACTCTCTTGTTACTATAAAATTCCTTCATCGTAGCTTATATATTCACTGACATCAGGTCATCCTGGACTCAGACTCAGGCTATGGCTTACTTATACAGAGGATTACTGGACTTTTATCATTTCTCATTAATTTTGGTAGGTTTTGAAACTAGAAAGGAAAACTAAGCCATAGCCTTTAGAGGGCGTGGTAAATTCAATTTCATTTTATAGCCTGTGGGATTCATTTCAGGCTGTAGGGTCTGTGTTTCATTTGGGAGTTACCCTGGTCTAAAGTTAGAGACCTGGGAGTCCTTGGGAGGGTTTAATGTCTGTGCTCCAATTGACTGTTCTCCCACAGAAGTGGATAAAATGCACAATCTGAAATCACAGGGTACTTGAAGAAAGCAGCCAGAAGTGATACTTATGGGCTGGGATTCTGTGAAGGGTTCCAATGTGTGTAGAATCAATTACAAGATAAGAATCTTTATATGGAAGTCTGGATGTGTAACATTTTAAGTTAGAAGAGACCTCCAGAGCTCCCCATCTGTTCTAACCCTTGCTCAAAGCAGCTTGAGTTAGATCAGGCTGCTCAGAAAAATTGTTCAGCTCAGTTTTGAACGCCTTCAAGGATGGAGATTCCATAAACTCTCAGTGTGACTGTCCTAGTATTTAACCTATCTGATTTTGAAAAATAAATGTGAAAAAGGGAAATTTCCACTCTTCCAGCTTTGCATGTCTTGTCCTACTGTTGCTGTGCATCTCCAAGAAGAATCTTTGTCTTCTTTGCATCCTCCTACCAGGTCCTTGTGTCCCTGACCATCACAGTGACCTTCCACTGAACACTCTGCAGTATGTCTGGTCCTGCAAAGCCGGAGCTGGACACAGAACTGCAGATTCAGACTCACAAGTAACAAATAGAGAGGGAAGGGAAATCTTCCCTGGACCTTCCAGCTGCCCTCAGCCTGGGCTACAGGAGGCTTGTTTCCTTCTGCAAGGGTGTGTTCCTCGCCCTTTCACCTTTGCATCCACCAGGACCCCCAGCTTCTTCTGCAGAGCTGCTTCCTGCTCAGTGCCCAGCTGTATTGCTGATGGATTACTGCATTCCACATGGGCCATTCTTCACTGATAGGGCAGTGAGACACTGGAACACATTGTCCAGTGAAGTTGTGGATGCCCCATCCTTGGAAGTGTTCAAGGCCTTGTTGGATGATTTTTGAGCAATCTGGGTTAGTGGAAGGTGTCCCTGCCCTTGTCAGCTAGTTGGAATACAACCAACAACAAAGCTGGATCCTTAAGGTCCCTTTCAACCCAAACCATTCCATGGTTTTATGAAAAAAATTGTACTTAATTTTGTTGAACCTTAAGGTTCTTGTCACATATTTCCATCCTCCCTAGGTTGTCCGCAGAGGCAGCCCTGTACTCCAGGGTACTGACCCTTGTTTGTGCTCACCCACACACTTGCTGAGAATGCCTTCTGTAGAGTCATCCAGGTTGTTAATGAAGATGTTCCACAGATCCCTGGGGATCTGTTGCCGTTTGTGACTGGCTGCCAGCTGGACTTTGGGCCTGACACTCAGACCAGACAAATTTCAAAGCACGTTGCTGTCCACTCACCCGGCTGGCAAGTCACTAATTGGTGATAAGGAGTCTGTCAGCCCTTGATAAAGTGGAGATGTACAACATCCACTGCCCTTGTTCACAGTACCTGTCACCCCATCTTCCTGAGTTGGAATTTGAACAGGCATGCTTAGCCTGCTTAAAGGCTGTAGCTACTAGGGACAAACAGTGTGACTCAGAATCAGAAGATGAAAAAACTAGGAAAGGTTAACTTATTTCTTTCCCCCTCTATATTTTTATTTTAGTTACAGTGGAGGATCTTTAAGCAATATGGGGAACCAGAGAGGAGGAAAGAAAGAAGGGGGAAAAATTAATATAAAGAATTTTCAGAACAAGTTAAATATTTTTCTTTCTGTGGCTAATAGGTTGATAACAATGTTCCAGAACTGAGTATTAATATTCATGATGAACTATTGAAAATTAATTGATCTGGTAGCTGAAGAGAAGGTAAAGAATCATGATATTGTTGGTAGCATCAGCTTTGGTCATCCCTTCCCAAAGATTCATTTGAACAGAGTTATAGAAAAAATACCTTTGCCAATATTCTTTTGAGTCTTTCATGTAAGTATTCCTGTTCATTTCAGTGAAAATTTATCAGTTGGTATTCTACAAGCAGACTTGCAACTTGCATTGCATTGTGTTTCCATGGAGACAGACATGTTTATGTTCATGTAATACATGGCAATATTAATCACTGGAGACATAAACTGACTATTCCTAAAGTTGTTATCCACAGCTTTTACATTAGCTCTTTTCAGATTTATGGATTGATGGATAACTGCATATTTATGTTGTGTCAGCACTGGAGCAGTTTATCATCTAACACTTATCTCACTGAAGAGTAATATGTTCTCTCCATATTAGGTAATTTTTGAAACACTTGTATATAATAAAATCCATTCTCTGTAAATTCATAAAGGTAATTTTGAAAGAGCTTCAAAACTGATTACTTCCTTTTAGGCAGAGTAACTACTTTTGTCATTTCTATTATTATTGCTCGCCGATGTTTCAGTATTCTGTCATTGTCTGTACAATCACTGCAGCCTCATGATGGTGTGGAGGAGATAGAGAATCATTTAACCCAGCAGTGCCAAGGCCACAACTAAACCATGGCCCTGAGTGCCACATCTGTGTCTGTTAGGTACCTCTGGGGATGATGATTCCACCATTCCCTGGGCAGCCTGTTCCAATGCTTGACAACCCTTTCAGTGAATAATTTTTTACTTAATATCCAATCTAAACCTCCTCTGGTGCAACTTGAGGCCATTTCCTCTTGTCCTGTTACTTGTTACCTGGGAGGAGAGGGCAACCCCCACATCACCAAAAGCTCCTGTCAGGGAGCTTTAGAGAGCAGTAACGTCCTCCTGAGCCTCCTTTTCTCTAAACTGCCCCAGCTGCCCATCAGACTTTTGCTCCAGCCCCGTCCCCAGCTTTATAGTCCTTCTCTGGACATGCTCCAGCCTCCCCAATGCCTTTTGTAGAGAGGGGCCAGAAATGAACCCAGTGTTTGAGGTGTGTGAGTACCCAGCACAGGGGGACAATCACTGCCCTGGTGCTGCTGGCCACACCACTGCTGATACAAGACTCAGTGAAACACAGTTTCATTTCTTGAATAGAATAGATGCTTGCTGTCAGTATATTTCTAAGGGAATTGTGTCATGGAATTTAACTCCACTAAAACTCCTTTAAATACCTAAGTAGCAGTTAAGGTTTCATATAAATAGAACAAACAGAACCAAAAAGGAAGCAAAAAGAATCTACATGATATTGTTGACATTCTGTCTATTAAGTCATAATGAGCATATGAAGTCATTCAGCTCCTAGTTGGACAGATTAATATAATCTTTCCTTTAAGCTCCTCTCCATGTCACAAACTCTATTTTTCCAACTTTCATTGTGGAATTAGAAATTTCCAAGAAGCTAGTTAAGTATGGATTGTCTTGCTGATAAGCTAGTTCCCCCTTTTTTTTTTTTTAGATATTCCTGTGTTCATGGCAGTTTCTCTTACTATCATCACTGATATGGGTTGAGACGTTAAGGATATGTTTGTATCTAATTGCAAGAGCTATTAAATGTAATATTTCTATGACTACTTGTGAGCTTATCTCAAGGCAACTTTTATTGTACTTTAAATGTTGCTCTGTTCAGGAAAGGCACTTAGCACTGCACCAAGGGATTGTTGGTGAGAGAACATTAGAACTGTCATCCAGGTATCATCCTACACCTCTTTACCCAGCGATCTTCACCCCACTGTACCCACAGGATTTAACAGAGGAGGCAGAGTGACTGAAGCATATCAAGTTGAGCATTCAAAGTTGAGTTTGTACCAAAGAAAATAAGCTGTTGTCTACGTGATAAGGAACCTGTAGAGGAACAGGGGAGATATTGTCTAGTCTGAGACATTAACTGAACATTTGCTTTGAAATGAAAAAAAAAAAAAATAAGATTAATCCAGGGACAATGCGAGGAGAATTGTCTCTGGCATCCAGGACTTGGCTTTTTAAAAATAATTACAAAAAGGAAATAAATCTGATTCTTGCCTATTGCATTTTATGACCCTTATGTGTTAGTCATTGTTCTTGAGTTGGGAACAGAAATAATAGTTGAGAAGCAAGCAGAATTTATAGTTCTGAACAGCAGTCTTGACAGTTTCTCAATAAAAAGTAATTCAACAAATTGCCAACACTTTTCCTGATCAGAGTACATAATGCAACATTTAAGTGACATCAGGCTCAGCAGGCAAGTAATCAGCATCCAGCACATAATGATCTCTGAAATTTGGTGTGTGTCTGCTCTGTCACAAGGGCAATTGGTGTCATCCCCTGTCAGTTTGGTTCCTTGCCCTGCAGCAAGACTTTTGAATGTAAAGAACATTTATAGGAAAAATAAATGAACCAATCACTACTCAAGCACCTCCATTCTTGCCACGTATTCTTAAGAGAAGAACTTGAGAATTTAAAATACACATTAGAACTTAAATTTGTGCTTTATGTTTCCATGAGTTTTATTTCTTAACAGAAACTTCTGAAGTATGTATTCAGTCTATGAATTATGTGTTTTGCTGCTCTGAGTAGCAAAAAGGGTACATTCTGGTTAATTGAACTTCCTTACCTGTTTTTCCCCTCTTTTTCTAATGTAGAAAAGATATCCCAGCAATTTAGCATTGTCTTAGCAAGGTTTTATTTTGTGGAATATGTGGTATATTTTAGATTGGTTTTGCTTTGGTTTGGTTTCTTGGGTCTTTTTTTTTTGAAGGTCAATCACCATGACAGTGGGATGTTTTCATGCTGGAGGAACATTTAACAGACACCATGAAATCAGGACTGAATATGATACTGATTGGTGAATTAATTAATTATAACAACAGAAATCATATTATTTCAGTTGGTACAGTTGAATTTTCATAACTATACATAAATTATAAAGCATGACTTAATTATTGCAGTGTTATGCTGCTTTTTATTTCCCAGCTTATTGGGACACCAAGTACAAGGTGTTTGGGATGTGTCTAGATTTGTATTATTAAAGCAAATTCATTGTCACATTTGTGTATCTTCTGTTGTTTTGCTCTTCAGTATCCCTGCTGTGTTTTCACAGCATCTGAGCAGATCTTCATGCACCAGCTTTCTCTGTCCATAATTAAATGCTATCACTTGAAGTGGTAGTTGCTCTTTATGTATCTTGGATGGACATTTTGGAAAGCTTTTCTGCTGTCCAGCTGTTTGGTTTTAAGTTAGCCAGGTGGCTTTCACAGGCTTGCTTTATAGGCAGCATAGAAGACAGAGAGGATCTGAATGGTGATTAAGAACCTGATTCAGTCTTCCTCTCTAGATGATCCTCTTTTTCCATGAATGCTGCAGGAGTCTGGGGAGATTGGCAAGCCAAATGAGGAGCCAAAATAGTGTTGTGGGAGTATTTTCCTCCTTTACTGTGTGTTAGACCTGAAAGCATCTTCAGACCTCTCTTTGGCTGCACAGATGGTCTCAGAGCTGTATATCAGCTCCCTCTGGTGAAAGGAAAGAGGTGTGAAACACGAGGGCTGGCTGGGGAAATAGCTGGTGGTGAAAAATTTATAGGACTCTCCCTTGTTTTTCTTGACATAATTATGACTGCTCTTCTGAATGCATATTCAGGTTTTCTGACTGGAGGATTGTGTTCCTCAGTGCTGGGGAGTTGCATTCCACAATTGCTTACTCATGTCTTCCATGTGTTTTTCAAGCTGTTGGCTTGATACAGGTGAATTTTTAGTTACTCTTTGTGTAAATACACTCAAATGTCTGAAAATAAATCATCAAGGTGGCATTTTGTAGCTACTGTGTATTTTAGACCACATCATGCTATTCCTGGTACTTCAGCCGGTAGTTAAAAAAGCAAGATGACAGCATAACTGTTGAGAAAAAATGTGTTATGTAATGCCACTTTTGTTTGGCAGCATGGGAAGCCAAGACAATTAACTTCTGGCACCTCCTTTACACAGTGTGTGTAGCTGCATTTTTTAAATGCTTGGGTGAGACTGGGCATATAAAGCATTTTTTAATCTTGTAAAAAAGGAAATTTAAAAATAAGTAAATCCAAAGTTACTATTGATAAATTGCTAGAGATGGCTGGATGGATCAAACCAATAAGATTTACTGGTGAAAATATGTGGTCATTTAGATAGAAAAAACAGCTGGAATGTTTTTAGAGGAGGAAAGAAAGGAAAGATAGGAAGTAGGAAATCCTACTGCTGATTCAGATCATGGCACTCAAATGTGACAAATCTGTGAATTTTCACTTTCTAGGTCAGATCGAATCACTTGGCTGGGTTTTGTTTGCACATCTTGTTGGTGACCTGCTGCTTCCATTTAACACATACTCTAGAATGCACTTTAAAAATATAACAGTTTTCCATCTGCTATTCTCACAGCAGACTTTATAGCCCTGTCATCTACTTGCATCTTCTGGAGAAAAGCAGTTGCCTGCAATCTTGTCTACGTGTCAGTGCTGTCAGAAGTATCTGCTTGGGTCTCTTCTCTCCCATAAGACTGGGGCAGCACAGGTATCCTGAAATCATCTCCCCTCTTGTGGACTTTTGGGATTTTTAAGGCCTATTTACTGATCAAGAAAAAGCAGTGTTACATGTTTTTATTACCAAATAGACCTGGTAGTAATTCCTGCTGTGAAAAAATCATCACATGCTGAAGCACAGAATGTTTTGTGAGGGAACAGGGGCTCACAGTTTGTTGGTACGCAGAACATGTGAATGCCTTTGCCTGCTAATTTTAGCATCTTTTGCTCCTTTGTTCCTGTTTATGCAATGCTGATGCACAGCACCCATTTTTTATTATTCCAATGTTTTTGTCAGTTTCTACATAATTTTTTAATGATGTTGACGTATAAAAATGTCAATCATATATTCTTAGTAACACAGCAAATGTTAAACATTAAATTTCAAATTCTTTACTAGGCTCTTTTCTGAAGAATTATTATAACCTACTTGTTTAGAAAATAAATTTTTATTTTAAGTAGCTTGACAAACTTGGTAGTAATCTCTTGTGGTTCAGTGTAACGGCAGCCATATGGAACTATAATTTCCAAGTCCCACAGATCTAATTTAGTTTTATGCTATGTTGGATTACATGTCAAAATTATCTTCGTGCCATCTGTAAGACTTCTTACATTCTGAATTGTTTAATTGTAGTTTTACTGTAGTGCTTGCTATCTAGAGATTCGTTCTTTACATCAGTTACTGATGTTTGATTCCTTAAAGGTCCAAGATAGCTTAATTTTTCCCATATTGTGTCTTGTAGGTCAGCCTCTAGGAATCTCCTCGAAAAACCAAAGTGATGTTAGAGATAAGTTAATGTACATGTAAGTGAATGGGGTAAACCCCAGGAATTTATTTGGTTTAGTTTCATCCCTTGAGAGTGCTATTTTGCTTTGTTTGTACTTGTAATACACCGAGATCTTTTCCCTTTCATGCATAATTGCTTGGCCTTTCCCACTGAAAATGCCTCCTGAGGACACTTGCACATACTGTCATGATGGACTTGCTGAAAGTGATGAAATATGAGGAGAAAGAGAAAAAAAAAGTGAATAGCTGTTAAATTAAAAGTTAGCTGCTTTAAATGTTATTTTTGGGTACCAAAAGAGGAAGCTTTTCAAAGCCAAACAGGTGGCAGGTATGGTTTTTGTAGCTCTGTTCTGCCTTATTTGCACAGTCTTCTATTCTTTTACAAAAATGCCCCATGTCCCCCACTGGAGTTGGTCACTGACTTTGCAAACTGCCCCTGTTTGTGTGTGCAGAGCTGGTACTGTGGTCAGAGGCTGGGAGGAGATTTCAGTCTTCCCTTTGCAAGTGCTGCAGGCTATGAAATCACCTCAGAACACATTGGAAGGGGAAGAGTGGGGAAATCAGAACAGCATCTCAAGTGGCAGTTTAGCAGATGGTTTAATTCTTTGTTCATGGTCAAGCTTTTTTGTCCATCAAATCACTATCTTGTGTTTTCTTTCCATCTCAGCAGCCTCTCATCAGAGCTTTATTGAAAATATGAAGCACATCAGCATAGTGATGTGAGCAGTGACCTGCAGCACTGACATGGCAATCAGAGACCTTCTACCCCTTTAGCTTATGTTACAGTCTTTTCTTTTTTTTCTTTCCCTTTTTATATCTCTGTTTTCCATGTGGTCTAGTAAGCAAATCCATAAAAGGGGTACATCTTGCTACATGCTTTTACAGCATTTGATACTGTGGGTCAGTGTCAATTACTGGTCTTGGAGGCAGTTATAATATGAAAAAATAAAATCTAACATTTGTCCTGCATGGTATTTACATTTTTTGGATGATTTTTTTCTTCTGAGGAAGCAGTTAAGAGCAAAAGTCAAAGATATATTACCTCTCTGAGGTATGTGGTTTGGTAATATTTTCATAGTACTTTTCATTTTGCCAGCACATCTACAGACATCTTTATTCCGTCGTGTCCTGATGGTGCTGTTGATGCCGTCACTCCCAGTGCTCATATTTTGGGGTTTGTTTCTTTGTAGGGCTTTTTGCTTTTGCGTCAGCTTTAATTTAAAGGCACTATTTTAAGTTATAGCTGTAAGACAAATAGCAGCTTGTGGTTCTGGATGGGTTATTTTTCTATTGCAGCTGATATGAAGTATTGGCTGCTGTAGGAACTCAGTCAGGATCTCTTGCTGTTGACATTGACTTCACACTGCCTTCAGAAAAGTGGATTTGTACACTTAATATGTGGATGCAATTTATTGCCTGAAAATGATAATAAATAGTTTCGACTATTTTTAGATCAACAAAACAAAATAGGCCATGGCTGCCACAAAGAGAGGCTGCTTGCCTACTGCCAGATATAGTTTGTAGTAAAACTAACTGTGTTTAAAATTTAACACAGGGAGGCACCTCAGGCTGTGTAGGGGCTTTAGTGATACATGCTAATGACAAGGTCAATAACCTCTGTCTTGGGTTCTGCCTATACTGAAACTTTGTACTAAAACTGTATGAGGACAAATCTAACTCTTGTCATCAAAATGTAGGCCTCTGCATTCCATCTCCTGCTTAGAGTTTGCTTTCAGGGTGGTGTTACTAGAGAAAGATGATTCAGTGTAAGATGTGCTCTGGGGAGTTTTCTTCACCCCTCCATGCTGGAATCTGCTATCAGCTGTACCTTTAGCATGGCTTTTGTCAAAGCCTTCATTTTGAAGTATTTTGGAGAGGTTACAATAATAAGACAGACCAGGACAGGCAAAATAGTAAGGTCATTTATAGAATTTGTAAAATTTTTATATGTATATAATTATATCTTGTAATACTCAAATCAGAGGTGCAAACCCTAAACTTTCTCTGTTTAATTCTGTCTTTGTTTTGGTAAAAATGATAAATGAAGCTTTTCATGGCCAGTTACTCTCTGAAATGTATCTAAGTAAGTGTATATGGATACTGGTTTTACTCTTTTGATAGGCAAAATAGAAGATCCTGTTGCACAAAAGAAATGTCAGAATATATGGGATATTTTAAACACTTTGGATACTGAGAATGCATCCAGCTTTATTAGACTGATAACATTTGAAGAGATACTGAAATCAATTGACTCTCATTTGATAGTTGCATTTGTCTGCAGTTATGTCAATGTAAAACTACCATAAATTATGTGGATCACCATCATCAGTGCTTCTCAGTAACTACTTTCTGTTATTTCATGTTTTAGTAAATACTGAACTTAGTACAATTCTTAGGGCTATCCTTTCTTTACTGTTGTTTCAGCTACAGTTAAGGTAGATGTTTCATCTGCAATTGCAGGCTTTAAGCACTATCTCCAAATAATAGTATTGATTAAGAACAAATTTGATCTTCAAAATCAACACTTAGTTTTAGAAATGTCAGCCTAAAGATGCTTTACAAATGCATGTAGTCTTGAATTTACAGATAGATGTATAAGTTTCTGCCTTGCTGAAATAACTCTTGTCCTTTGTTTTGACAGTCTGTTGATGGGATTCTCTTTTGTTAGCTACAAAGGGGCTAAAAAGTTTCTCCCTCTGCCCAATAGGGTTTTTATATTTTAGCAAGAGAAAATTAATTTTTAATATGATTCTTTGCTCCATTGGGTCACTGTATCACCCAGGACTACTTTTTCCTGACAAATGTAGTTACATTTTAGGGACTTAATGGGGATTTCTTGAGAAACCTTGGGCTACATGTGTCTCTAGAGCCAAAAGGGATATGTTTGAAAGAGCTGAGAGAACAGGCAGACGTCATTGCAAGGCTTTTCTCTGTTAGATTTGTCAAGCTGTGGATATTGGGAAGGTGGGAGACTGGGGATGGTGGAAACACTTCACCCTGAAAGGTTGTGGAATCTCTGTCTTGGGAATTTTTCTGACATGTTTACACACAGATCTAAGCAACCTAGTCAGAATTCAATGCTGCTCCTGTTTCAAGAAGCATGTTAGACTTAGATCCCATACTAAGGTCCCCTCTGACCTGAAAGATTATAAGAGAACAGATTTGTACTGACTTGGAATGTCCAGGGGAAGATGTTGGATTTTTTTCTTCATCCTGAGATAATTGCGTTTTATTTTGTAACTTCTCTCTACCAATAATGAAAAACTTGAAGCAAAACACACTTATTAAAACACATGTATTGCTTCAAAATTTTGCTTTATGTATTTATCTTTTAGTAAATCTTTTGGGGAGTGGGGGTTTTTTTTGCCCTGACTTACTGGATCATTTAGGAAGATCTTGGTGCTGTCTCAGATTTCTGTGATTTATAAAAGCCATATGTGTACAGGGATATCTAAATGCAGGTTAGGTACAAAACAAGTGTTGAAAGAACAAGGGAAGACAATGAATGCTTAAGTGTGGATTTGATAAAGTACTGTCCTTTCTTGCTTAGAAGGCAGGGCTGAGAAATAATCCACCAGCAATATTTTATTAAGGAGAATTATGAAGAGTGCAGTCTTGGTGGTTTTAATGTCCCAAAATGAATTTACTGGCTTTCAGAGAACAACTGACAATATTTGGAGTTGCAGAAGCCAGACACTTGCTAGGGATATATCTTTACATTAACATATGTAAAGAGTGGAATAAAAGCATATACTCTTCAGTTCTTGCTGACTGTTAATCAATACAAATTTTCCCAGTGCTTTGTATGAGCTATCAAGGTTTCATCCATAAATATTTGCAAGGCAGGAAAATTCTTGGGTGTTACAGGGGAGTAGAGAGAACCTGTGTTTCAGAAAATGTGTATTTTAGGTTTCTGACTGAATAACAACGCCTTCTGCTTATTTTGAGAACCTTGTTAATGTTTCCCTTTTGCTGGCCTAGGATCAGATAGCTGTTTCCAAGATCTCAGAGCTATTGATTAAAAATGCCTTCCCTGCATGTGCCCACATTACCCTTGTGGCTAAAGGCATTACTGACTCACAGCTGTCATCACTGCTCACTCTCATTTCCTCCTGCCATTCACACAGTTCCCATGGCTCTCTTATAATGAGTGACCTCTGGGGGTCCCAGCATTTCTGCATTTCATAAGGCTTCCTTCCATTTTCGTCTGTATTTTCTTTGCTCTAAAATCTATATTCACAGTATCTCTAAATCTTGTTTTGCTTCCTTTTAGAGAATTATTATTGCTGTGGCTGTCTAAAGTCTTACCTCAAGCTGTACTTTTATATCTGTTCACTAAGCTCTTGTAATACGTCCTCCCTGAACATTCCCCATTTACTGTTTTTCCCCTCTGAAAAAACACTTCATGCTCATTTCAGAACCAAGGAGCTAACCTATACGTAGATCAGTTTAAAAAACAAATGTCTGAGGCAGTGCAAAGGTATTTCATGAGGCTGAAAGCCAGCTGCACTAAGGAATTTGATGATAGTTTATTGTGAAATATTTCTGCACCATGACACAGTGAAAAAGGTATTATTAGTTTAGCTGAATCCTGTATGTGCTTATTTTATATATACTTACATATATAATATGTGTGTATTTTCCTAGACTGTTTAGAGATATGATTGTCCCAATGAATATGAAACACAAAGAAAAAAGATAAGCATTCAGATAAGTCATGCAGCAAATTACAGCTCGGTTAGTGTGTTTCTAGGTAACAAAATGCTTTTTGACGTTTCTAGAACAGCAGAAATTGCAGACCAGCATTCCTATCATGTGGTATACAGCAAGTGTCTAATATATAGAAAAGACACAGGTGTAATTGGATATGATTTAAATCAGGGTTTTCCCCACACTTAATTACACACTTCCAAGATAACAAAAAAAATCCTAGATACTGCTCTGGAGAGAGATTTCCTGCTGTGTTTTGGGAAGTGATTCTGCTCATGGTCCAGAAAGGACTTGTAACCCTGGAAAATACACTGTTTGATTCATGACATTATTATTATTATTATTATTATTATTATTATTATTATTATTATTATTATTATTATTATTATTATTATTATTATTACTATTATTACTATTGTTACTATTATTACTACTACTACTATTTCTAGCTCAGCAGCTCTAGTGATCTTGGTGGTGATTAGTGGCCAAGATCTTCTGTCTGTGTCTACCCACAGAAGGTAGACTGTGCATCTTCCCAAATAAGCCAGTTCCAGGACAAAGTTGTTGGAGCTCTGCCAGAAGTCTGTCATGATTCTATTAAAGGTTCAAAGAAGTTGAAATACTTCAAGGGAACCTGCTGTGATGGCAGTCAAGGAAAGTTTCTCATCAAACCTGGTTTGCTGAAATGTTTCATACTGGGGAATTTCACTTGTGTGCAGTCTGTTATTGTACATGTGAAACTTCTAGGGGGCAAGGACCCTTCAGATACACGATTTTGTTTTATCATGGTGTCAATTCTGCACAATATAATATGATAATATAAACAATGAAGAGTGGTATGAAAAGCAGGAGGGAAAATGCTATATATGTTATTACAGATGTGACTCAAAACCCTGTCAAATTCAGATGTTTCCCTTGTTACTTTGCTACTGTTTTCTGGGTCTGTGTAGCTATTGCTTCCCTATGGATTTGTTGAGGCACTTGAAATAACTCAGCACGATTCTCAGCACTGCTGGGGCTAGTTTAAGTTTATACCATCTCATGTAGGATGGTTTTGCTAGTCAAAAGCAAGCATGTATTGCATGACTGTCTCCATGAACACTCCTAAGACCCACTAAGTGTCATGTCTCCTGAATTGCAGCCAAGGCTTCAATGCAAGAAACAAAAGGAGTGTAAGTTGCCATTTGCCTACAGCATGAAAACCCCTCCTGCCAAAGCACTGTGCTTAGTTATATAAAAACCATTGTTCCTGCTGTGTGTTTTTATGCCAAATGTTCCCTGTGGTTGGGCATACAGGCTCTGTCTTCTCACAATTGCATCAGAGCAAATGAGCTATGACCCTGCTTGCCTATTTTTAAGTAAGTTCAGTGTTGTCCATCTAATGAAATACTAAAGCATGCTCTGTCTGTGGGAAATGGAGGCTTTGCATGGTAGAACAGTTAGGGAGAAGCTTTGTATGTTTTATATTTCAAAAGCAAAACAAAGCTCAAACCCCATCAAATATGTCTTCTGAATGTTGCAATAAACAGCCGCTGTTTAACTCAAGTAAATCCAGAAGTGCTGATTTTTAGGTAGCATTTATAATCTTAAGCAATTATGTATTGACTGTGAAAAATATGTTACCTGCATTTAGAGGGCAGTTCTGGAATTGTAAGCATGGAAGTTCTTCTTGCATATGAATGGAACTCTTTACCTCTGTAATGGGAGTGTATGGCTCTTCTGTGGATGACGCAGATTAATGTCTGTAGATTGTATAGGTTGATATTAATGTTTGTAGATTAATAGCCATATAAAGATTGGAAGATCATCACTCTTTAATATAAACCATATGATCCTGATATTTTGGCCTTCTATACTAAGGTTTTTGGTTTGGCCACTTAAGATCATCTCCTTGTTCCTTTGCAGTTTTGGCAACTGCTTATTCTATTTTTACATTTTTTCATTAATCTTTTATGTGAAAGTCTGCTGATAATCTGTCACAGAGTATGAGCTTATTCCCTCACTGACTGCAGGACTGCACTCTTCAGACTCACATTTTAACTGTGACTGACAAGCATGAGATCAGTTTGTAAAAGCATCATAGAGAGGGTTTTCAGGGCAATTCACAGAATTACATACAATCATCATAATTATGTGCCAGTTCCATTTGAGCTAGTTATGTATCTTGTTTTAGGATACTGTCTTAATTGGTGGTCCTTTATAGCTTTAGAGAAAAAAAGATACCACACTGATGTTGGATCAGTAACTCTCCTTAAATTTTATCTTAGAAAAAAGTGGTAAGGAAAATAAAGTTTAGTTTAAAAAAAAGAAAAGTTTTGATCTAATATGTTGGCTTTTTAGAGATTTACAGAAAGAAATTACAGGAGCAGTAACAGATTCTGACATGCGCAAATATTTAAAAATGTTACATTCTTTTATTTTATTTTGTGTGTATAAGTTGAAGAACATATAAAATAAACGACTGCAAGTGTCTCAAAAAGTCAAGTCAGACTTACTAATAGAAAGTCTTTCTCCCATGTACCCATTGTAAGGAAAGTTTTGTAGAATATCACCATTTTCCAGAGTTACAAAGGAGGGATGAGTGATATGGGAAAACAAAGGTAGAGAACCCAGTCTTTTCATGGGACAGCATAGGTTACATCACTTCATGACTAGGAATTATTATTGACAGAATAAGAAATTAAATATTACAGCCCCAATAAGTGATCAGCACTGGAGTTCTGGGATAAATTGTTTAAAATCCCCCTGCTCCTGGCATGGGGATTTGAATTAGATGACCTTAAAGGTTCTTTCCCACCCAAACCATTCTATGATAATCATCTAAAATAATCTGGCTGTGAGTGGTTTGAAATTGAATGCAGCCGAGAAGGGGCTGCATGCCAGAGAACGTGCCCTGGCAAGCAGTCATGGCAAGAATGTGACAAGCAGAGAGAGAACAATCAAGTCAAGAGTAGCAGCCTGTTCTCATTGATCATTTGATGATTAGAGAGAAATTTCCAGACAGTTTCAGATTTTCAGATGGGCACATTCATACTGTTATATTGAGAGTAACTAAAGCTGTGGTTTGACAGCTGTACAATCTAAGATTGGAAGGTTTTTTATGTTCTGCATGTAACACCTGATTTTGAAGTTAGACTTGCAGTCCTGTTTCATTTGTATGCACTATTTAGACAGCTAAATAGTAGTTCATGGGAAGGCTTTGGCCTGGGAAAATTAGACATGCATTTTAAAAATCAGACACTTGATGTGCAGTGTGCTTCTCTGCATATGCCACTGCTTTCTTACTGCTGCTACGGTCAGAGAGAAACTTCATTGATAAAGCTTTGTGTAATCAAAGCAAAGGATGAACAGCATAAGTGCAACGGGCTGGGCCTGGGATGATGATTGCACTTCTCATCTCATTAGCACCTTTAATCTAAAAGGCACAGAGCATTTTAAACTTCATTTTTATAATAGCCATGAGAGCTGTGAGTGCAGTACTGCCTCTGCATTTTGTAGGGAAGAAGCCAAAGGAGAAAAAGGTTAAAAAAGTAACCAGGCAAGCTGCTGACCCAGTCAGGAGCAATTTTTACTGCTCCTGTTCTTTAAGAACCAGGAGATTTCAGCATGTGTTTAGAGATCACTGAAGAATGGGCGTTCCTGCTGTTTCAAAATGTGAAAAAACATATTCCTCTCAGTCTTTATTTCACTTGCTAGGAAGCAGCTTTCTGTCAGTAAATACTTAGGAAGCTGCACACTGAAAATAATTGAATAACAGTGAACTAAGCTATCTCCAAAAATATCCTGGCTAAGTCAGTGTGGATGGAAGAAGGTAGAGACTTGTGAAAACAAGGGGTGAAACTAACAGGAGAAGCAGGGGATGCAGCACCCAGCAAATCTGAGAGGCTATGTGAATATGGAGAACAGTGCAGCACACACTAGAAGAGCTGAGTTCTCTGGAAAAAGGTGGGAATTTATAATGAGAACATCTGTGGAGACCCCAACTATAGTCTTCATTAACTTCTGGAAGTGTTTTTTTTCTCTTGAGTGCTCCCTGCCAAACCTCCAGCCATTGCTAATTCATGGATTTGGGAAAATCAGACCTCACAATATTGAGAAGTAAAGAAATGAAATTAATTAAATTGGGAAGGTGGCTGGTTTGGGAAGCTAAGATGCGTGCTTTTGTTTTTTCTCGTAAGACAATTCATATGATTTTAGGAAGGAAGGACAAGAAAGAAACAAGTATAGACACCTTGGTTAGTTTCACTCAAAGACCCAATTTAAAGTGTTCTCTATGTACTTTGGAGATGAAAATGTGACATTTGAATGGATCAAGTAAGGACAAAGGAGAGTTTAAGGTGACTGGGCAGAATCTCAGTAGGCTTTTCTATTAAATAAATAAAAAAGGAAAGATTAAAAAAGGAAATTACTGACCTGCTTGTTGGTTTTGAAATTTACCAATCTGGAGGTGAAAATGCAGCTATATTATTGGCAAAATGAAAAAGAACAGAATAGCAAAGTATTCCTGTTTTCCTTCTACAAACAGCTGCTCTATTCCTCTGTAATCAAAAGCTAGCAGCAGCTTGAGATTTTTTTCTAGCTGTGGGGTATTCTTAATGGATTTTTTTCATGATAAATTGTAGATGTGATTTCTTATGCCAGAATGAAGGATGTGTATTCCTGTTTAGTTAGTCTGTCAAGACTCTGTTTCCTTCTCTCTTACTCCTTTAAGGATTATCGAATATAAACCTAATTTTTAAAGCCCATGATAATGAATCAAGCATGTCCTATCCCAGCCTACAGCAAACTGCTAAGAAATCAGTGTGTGTGGGAGGCGAGTTGCTAATTGGAAGAGCAAACACTTTGTAGGTAACCTATTTTTGAACTTAAATCTTTTATCTAATTTAGTCTGGTTCTTCAATAGCTGTTTTCCCATGAAGACAATCACTATAATATAAAACATTCAATATTAACAGGCCTGACTATTATCAAGACTCTAGGGGAGATTTTTCCTAGGCCAGGCTAGAGTTAAGGCTAGACTTTGGCTATCAGCTTATTGTAGTTTGACTGCAGACCTAACCATGAAGAGTTGTTCATCAGAGTGTGCGTGTAGGTGATGTTGGAAGGCAGATGCTGCTTGCTCTGTCTGACCTTCAGGCTATCCAGATGCAAACTGAACCTCTGCAGCCATGCTTAAGAAAATGCTGGTCCTGAGTTCTATCTGAAGCCTTGCTGAGCTGGAGCTTGGGACTTGGCTAACCTGGAACACAATTTCTGGCTGGTGCAGCACCTGGGTGGAAGTGCTGCGTTCTGTTCTCTTACTCTGATCTGCTCTCACTGGAGTGGGCTTGAATATCCATAGACTTGGGTCCTTCTGCTGGCTTCCAAATAATTAATTTTCCTGTGAATTCATAAATATTTACAGTTTTGTTGTCAGCCCATACATGCTGGAGCTATTGACAGTTTGACCTTCTCCTACTTCCACACCTTATATCTGGAATAGTTCATTGTTACAAAGGCAATACATGTGTTTAACTGCCATATAAAATTTCATTATTTGCTTTCAATTTTGTTCTGACTTATGTGTGATTGACTTGACTTTCACTGGGCTCTTTTTCCCTGAGCATGAACAGAAGCATGAATTGGGTCAAGGCTTTTTTGTTTTATTTTGTTTTTTTAATTCTAACTTGTTCTTTGCATTTAAAATTATAGTGACTAGAAAACTGGCAGAATATTTTCACGTAATTGCAGTGTTTTATTCAAATAGGTGTTATTTATGGTTGGTTCTTAAAATGGCACATCACATTTTGAAAAATCTCATCCTCAGAATTTATCTGCAGTCTAAATTGATGAAAATTGTGTAGTGTGTAAGGTAAAATCTAGTGCACCAGATGTTCCATAAATTTCCATTGTTGACTACATTAAAAGTATTGCCAATGGCGGATGAAGTATTTGCTAGTTTTGCATTTTTTGTTGCTTTTGAAATGTACAGTTTTCTCTGACTGGTATTTATTTGCTTTATTGCAAAGTAATTAATGCACACTCTGAGTTTTTATTCGACCTCAGCTACCCCGTGGGAAAATCACAGCTTTTGAGACTTCAGCTTTTTGTGTGTTCATCTGTTATTCTGCTGTCCAGCTTGAGAACAGCTGCAAAAGGAATTCACCAGGTAGTAGGATTTCATCAGGTATTGAAATGTTCTTATACACGCGAAACAGTGAGATACTTCCTTAGCATCTTATTTATCTTGGCATCTTACTTAATGATTTCTATCACCACACCAAATATTAATTTTGCACTTGGAAAAAAATATTAGATCTATCCTGGCGTGTCATTTTAAATCAAGTATCCTTGTTTGGTTTACTTAATCATAGGATGGTTGGAACAGACTTCTAAAGATCACCTAATTACAGCCCCTCTGCTTTGGACGAGGATGTGATCAGTCCCATCAGGAAGGAAAGCAAAATATCAAAGCTTGTAATAATATTCATTTTTAAGAATATATAAAATTGAAATAAATGTACATGTGAAACAGTGCTTGAGAGCAAGAGCTTCTGAATTTGCAATTTTTTTTCTGATGCACTGCTTTTCATAAAGGCAAAGTGTGTAGCTGTCAAAGGGAGAAATCTCAAGAAACAGTAAAAATCTTTGAGATAAAAGATTAATTCACAGAATTCTAGTTTTAAATACGTCTAATGGTCAGACCAGATGCTTTGCAGTAAAATTTTCCTCTTCAAAAGATGCACAAATATACTTTGGACTTCTAGAAATCTAAGTTGTTAAAGTCTAAAAGGGATTGAATTATTCTTAGCTTATATTGCTTAAAATGTAGAAAACATTCTCCTTTCTACTGTAAAGGAAACATAGGGATTTTTAAAAAAATTTTGGCTGCCTATATTAAGATATATACACTACATTTTTTCTTTGTCTGCCACAAGAGATACGGGCATCACGCATTTGGGCCAAAATATAATTTCTGTTGTGACCAGCAGTAGTGTTGCCACAGTGGGTACCACACAGGGGGTGTATCTGTATTGGGGGAAAGGTAAACTGAAACAAGGTGAAGGAGATAACACGAGGAAAGGGTGGAGAGTGCAGAGAATAAACAGTAGGTGCTAAAAAACGCCAGGGAATGCAAAGAAAGGAAAGAAAAACAAGGAGGGAAGAGCAACGTAGGCAAAAATACAAGGGATGAAATGAATTTTGGTTTGAGATCTCTTACTCATTGAGTTGATGTTTGATGTCAAACATTTCAGTAAAAATATAAGAAACTTCATGCAATTTCCTTGCAGCTGTTAAGTGTGTCAGGAAAAAGAACTCTGTGTTGGTCCTTTTGAATTTTAGATCACTCTGATGTTTTAGAGTTTTAGTTTATTTTTTCCATAAGTAAAATGTGTTTTCCAATTCTGACCTTGCTGCCTTAATTCCTACGTGAAATTTAGAGATGTCAGTTTTGCATGACTGAAAGCTGGGAATGGCTGTTTTTATTGATACAAGCAGTAAAGCTTGTCATGTATTTTCCAGAAGTGACTGACAGGTGGATGTTAAATGTAAATTATGGGATATTTCCCTTGTTTATTAGGATCTAGATGTTGAAGTCCAGTCCTCCTCATGTACAACGTACCGTTGAATATTCAGTGTTGTTGTCAAGCGGTGTCTTGCAAGAGAGGCAATTTTGAAATATAGGAGTTGGAAAGGACAGTAAAGAAATTAACTTCTTTATCAATGACTTTTTAATAATTCTAATAAAAAATGGAAAAATCCAGGTCATGAACAAATTCTTCAGTTGTTAACACTCTCATCCATTGTTAGTGATCTACTTTTAAAATTTCCCTGAAAATTAACTTTTTCCTTCTTTTTGCTTTGAAAGGTCTTAGGTGTTTAAGATAACTTCTAAGCTCTTAAGCTTTTTAGAAATATGATTGAACATAATATTGTGAATCCACCTACAGCTTCTATTATCTTCAGTATTTCTAAAAAGGTTTTTTTACAAAAGTCTATTTCCTGGAACTTCATTTTAAATCAAGTTACATGTGCCTCCCTGTTAACTTTTCATTTATACTGGCTTTGCAGTGGATATGTAGAAATAATTGTTAATGGTTTCACTGCTTTCATGCCTCTCCTTTTCAAGAACACAGCTAAAAACTCTTTGACTGTCACTGTAGGATCCTATTTCATGATTGTGATTCATCCTTTCCCTCCTTTTATTTCATGTAGGGACCACATCTTATTTTCAGAGTACATCTGTCGTTCTTCTTTTTGAACACAGAACTGAAGAAATAGTTATTTATCAGCCAATATGTTAAAATACACACATGCAGATATATCAATTTTTTTCTGCAGATAACCCGAAAATCCAATCAGGCCTTTGTTTAGCAAACAAACTTGGATTCAGTTTTATCCTTTACAGCTTTCAGGTTCACACAAGTAGTAGCTTCTGTATTGTCCCTCATTTCTCCCCTACCTGTCTCCCACAACATCTGAAAGTGAAAACTAATGGCAAAGGGCTGTGTTTTAAATTGTTTATGTGTCTGGAATCCCTTCTCCGCCAAGTTGCTCTCTGTGTTCTTTATATGACCAGCTTTCACATTATTTCAATTGTCCAGCCTTTTTCTATGACCTCAAAAAAGACTGTACAGTTTTCAGAGCACAGACCATTGACTTTTCTGTGCCTTATATTTTTGTGTTGCTGCACTGGGGCTGTAGGGCTCCTTGCTGAGGGACAAGCAGGGATAGAGGAGAAAGACAGAAATTTCTGGCACAGGAACTGGCAGATAAGGTGGTGGAGATGAAATGGGTAAAATCTACTCCAGGCTCTCTGTTTTTGCAGCCACAGAAGGCCCCTCCTGATAATACAATATATCTAAATCCAAGGAACTCAGTCCCAGAGTTTTTCTTTCACTCTCTGGAATGCCTGTGGACATGTGCAGAGAGGCAGGTTGAAATAGTGTTGTTGTTTTGTTTTTTTAATTTGCTCTATCCTATTATGCAGTGACTCTGGATGAGAGGAGACTGCACCAGACACAGAGTGATTGGTGTAGGAGCTGGGTAGGAGCTGGATAGGAGCTCTGGGATTCTGCCAGTTAAGATCATGCTTCAGTGATATAAAATGGAATATGAATTCTTAATTATAATTTCTCTTGGTTGTTTCTGCTTGCTTGCATCTAACTTTTAATGGCTTTATAGGAAGTTTGTGCACACACTCCGAGGCAAAATCTGGACTTATGTTTCTCTTATTTCTCTGATGTGTTTCAGGAATGTTGCCAATGAATGGCTCTGTTGTGGGCTATGTTGGTTTTATCTCTTGGGTTTGTGTTCCCTGAAGACCAAAGAAAGTTGCTCAAGCAGTGTATGAAGTATGTAAATGGCAGCCTGATGCAAATGAAAGCCAGTGAGTATTTATGATGTCTATTTAGGAGACTATTTCTGTCAGGTAGTTGCTTTTATGAGTCTAATTTGGGACCTGCATTGAAAAACATCTAGGACACCTTTTTTGTTCTACAAAGCCTGAATTCTGGTACTATCTACCATTCCAGCTACTAAAGTATGCAGATGTTGAGTAGTAGGTAGCGATTTCAGCTGGCTGTTGCAAGTATCAGAAATTTCTATAGCTGCAGCTTAGTTCAGCTGCACTTCTAGGGGGCTTTTAGGGGGATCATTAATTGTACCATTACACTGAGTGGGAGTTACCTTGTCCTGGGCTGGCACAGTCTGCATAAAGAATCCTGGAAAAACATGCTTTATTCCTTTACTATAATTCTTAGGCTGTTGTGATGTTAAATCCAGCAGGAAACACAGACATACGTGCTCAATAAAGTGTTTTAAATATTTTTTCAGTGATACTATATTTCTAAGCTATAAAGTAACATCAGGAAGAAATAGAAATACAAATATTCAAAGATTTATTTATCTTGGAGCATACTTGTGCCTGATACTTTGAACATATCACATAGCAGCTCTCTCTACTTGTTTGTAGAATGAAGCAGGCTGCCCAGGGAAGTGGCTGAATCACTGCTCTTGGAAATGTCCAAAAGATATGTGGATGTGGCATTTGGGAATTTGGTTTAGTGGTGAACATAGTGGAGCTGGGTTAACAGTTTGGCTCAGTGACCTTGGAGGTCTTTTCCAGCCTTAATGGTTCTGTGATTCTCTGATTGCTCTTTGCCTGTCTCAGGGTGTGGAATGGATTGTGATGTCTCATTTGCATGGCTGGTTTAAAAATGAAGCACTGTGTAGTTTGATTCACCCCAAACTGGATTCTGTTATAAATCCTACCACTAAGCAGAGCTTTACCTTCCAAATAGTCACACACACAGACTTCAATGCAGTATAGCCTGGCAATTGCAGTAAGGACAAGAGATCTGGGAACACATTGGAAAGTTCATGATTTAACTTAACTGTTCCTAACATCAAAGCAAATTGGTGTTTGAAATAGAATTCTCCAGTAGTGTTTTAATGTGATGTTTTCCACATTATGTACAATTTTGGAAAGAGATTTTTAAGTTATCTCCAAAAGCGTAATGCGCTGTGTGTTGGGTAAATGATTTTTCTATGGCTCAGGATGACTGTGGGGAAAGTCTGTGGGGATTTAGATTTCCTTTGTGTGATTAAAAAAAGTAACCAAGCAATTCCACTGGCAACAGTGATGTGGGACACTTCACTTGAAACTAATCTCTGGTTTATTGGTAATTTATTGGATCTTTTCAATAGAGAATGGGAGATTAGGTGAAACATCTTCTTTAATTTAAATTGCTTGTCTTTTTACATTTTCCAAACGATGCTCTTACTGCTGCCTCCAGCTAGTCAGCTTCCTGAGATGTGCACGGACTTTATGGAGGTCAAAGTAGTTTAAAGGGAAGAAATCATTATAATGAGAAAGTCTGAGTATATAATTCAACTTGAATTAAAAACAGCATTCTGGAGTGCAGACGTGTTGGCCCTTCCCATGTGAAATGAACAGCACTGGGGTTAACTGGACATTTTGAGTTATCCATGGCAGCACTAGTTCATTTTGAATGCACTGTTTTCCCTGACATAATGCTCATAATAAATTCATCTGGTATTAATGTGCAGGGCACAGAGATTCTCATGTTCACACTCTCACCACCCCAA
This sequence comes from Phainopepla nitens, assembly GCA_013400175.1. NCBI lineage: Eukaryota > Metazoa > Chordata > Aves > Passeriformes > Bombycillidae > Phainopepla > Phainopepla nitens. The sequence goes on along the minus strand of VXBQ01017777.1, from coordinate 577,617 downwards.
GAAAGGTATTTGTAGAGGTACCAGCTGCTTAAAAAAAGCTCAGCTGCTGACAATCTGCATCTTCCAATGCTGCAACCCGTGGGAAATAATCATGAGATTGTGTTCTGTTTGTGTGCTTGTCTGCTCTGCAAGAAAGAAGTGTCAAGCACCTTTCTTCCTCTTTGCTTGACCTTTTCTTTCACCAGTGAAGCACATGAAAACCACCTTTTTATGTTTCATGGACTGTTACAGACACTGTGGCTGAAGAACTAATACTACATTTGAGAGACACATAATGAAAGCTTAATGAATGCAAAATGAATGCTTAAATGTTTCCTAGTTCTTATAATTTGCACAAAAGAGCAGAGAGTAAAGAAAATTCTGCAATGGTAGGATTTATGGATCTTAGATGCACAAATATTAATTTGTTAGATTACTATTTAGGAAGGCTTTGTAATAGCTTGTAACATTTAATTTGATAATCGGAGCCACCTAGATGTGGATGAAATTACTTCACTCATGTCTATGAATGGTGTCACTGTGCAAGAAAAGTCTTCTGTGACTCTGCTGCCTGTGCTCTTCCATGCTTTTTTGTGTGTGCTCATCATAGGCAATTGTTAGAAAAAGTGAATAGGTGAGCTGAAAATGTGGATAGGTGAGGTGCAAATATTGAGTTACAAGTTGACATCAGCAGTTACAGATCACTTCCAGTGATGTTTCTAAACTTATTTGTTACTGAGCCTTTGAAGAGCTCATGATTAGTTACTGAATCAGCTCATTGTTGCTTCATTGTTTCTCATCAAATTCTTGCACTCAAAAGTAACAACAACAAAAATCCCTGAAGTCAAATCAGACCATGCATTTCAATCCAGCTCATAAAGCTCAGGTGACAGTAACTGGTGACTGGGAAATACAGACCAGTTTGACTGTGGGCACTAATGAAGTCTATGGAATGCATGAAGCCAGTCAAGACAAAAGCTCTGGCTGTCAGCTTTTTGTGACCTTTTATCATTTTGCAAGAGGATCCTGGAAGCAGCATATGGCTCTTTCAAAGATTCAGTGTAGAATGAACTTCCTTCAAATAAGATGGGCCCAGGGGCTTGAGGGTAAAGTATAAGAGATGTAAAGGAGGCCATTCTTCTGGTGTTTTGGTGTTTTTAAAGCAAATCCCCCAAGGAGGTGATGGGATTAAATCTCAAACTCTACATTGTTCTGTATTTGTTGAAGGAGCCAGGAGAAGAGTGAAGCTTTTTCCCAACAGAGCTTTGACATACTAATTTATTTTATTGCCATGCTCTTAAACAGGTTTATTGCTGTATGGATATGAGATCAGGACAGACCCCTCTGAGGAGTCCTTTGCAGGGGGAGATGTAGAGGTTAGGAAAGGAAACACTTAAAAGGAATCCCAAACAGCTCTTCCCCGTTTTCTCTCTGTCACTTCAACATAATGAACAGGGATAAATAAAGTAATAAAGCTGTCTGCAACCACAGCTGTATGGTTCCTATTCCCATAGGCTCAGCAACATCAATCAAAAGTGAATTAGAGAGACATGTTTTACTTCTGTTGTATATCAAAGAGCTGCTCGGGCGTTACCAAATGTTAATTCATTTTAGCAGCTTGAAATGAGACAAAAATCTGGAAACAGTTATCTGAAAACTGCTTGCTGTGTCCTGGATTTGTGTCCTGAGTCCTCCCTTTGCTTCTCTGGAGTAACAAGGACATTGAATGTGGTTTCCATGCACAATGAATCACACTGTGTCCTCATTTACTGCTCCTCCTGTTGCTGTTATTTCTACTTACTCCTCATGCTTGGCTGGCTGCAATCTGACATTTTCTACTCCTAAACCCCAAACTCAGGCTTTCCCTGGTGACATGCACAAACTCTGCTGGAGCAAACAAACCATAGTAAGCTTTTACACTGAGTGGCAGTGGAAGAAGTTACTGTATTTCCAACTCTGTTATCCTAGAATATTACAGTGTGGATATATCTACATAATCAGCAAAAAATATCTGGGTGTTTAACTCCCAGGAAAATGCAAGGTGGGGAAATAGGCTGTAGAAAAACACTGAAATAAAAAAAAATTGCATAAAGAGTTCGTTTGCTAAACTATAAAGTGATTTTTGGCCAGTTCCTTTAACTCTGTATTTTATTTTGTCTTGTCTTGTTCTCTGCTGGTTTAGACTGCAGTTCTCTGGGCAGGAACAGTCCCCTTGCTATTGCCAAGTCCTGCCATACAGTGTCACCTCAGTCTAGAAACAAGTTCTGCCATTTTGTTCCAATGAAGAGTAGATTTAGAGGAGATGGAACAGCCTACAGATGACTGTACTATGATCTGGATTCTGAGTGCTATTAACCAAATATTAATAGTAATTTCTTCTTTTCATAGTGTATTTTTGGTTAGTTTTCCCACACAAAATATATCTACAATAGCAAGATGCAGTCCGAGCCCCAAGGAACATTTCTTTCCAATGGAAGGGCTGTGAAATTCAAATTCTCTTCTAGTTCATATACCTGATGTGTCTCTTCTGATACACATGATCTATCTGTTTATAGGTGTACATGTTATTATAGGGATCTATGCAGATATATGTACATATATGTTTGTACTGATGCAGCCCCAGTTGGGTCTCAGATTTGTTATGACCAGTAATTTACATCTGTAATGGTAGAACTTACTTTTGTCTATAAAGAATAGAAGTCTCTCAAATCCCACAGAAGTATAATATTATTTGTGTTCATAAAAAGCAGAAGTAGTGTATTGAAGTTTCAGGACAGAGTCCTAGGTTTATTTTACATGTTTTCCTCTGTTAAAGTATATTTCTTTTTTTCTTTAAAGAGAGGTAAATGCTTTCTCTGAAATGATCATTGGGATAGGTGATTTTCCTCTCAATGACAAGCTTGGAGTTTGATTTTTGAGATATGAATGTTGGCTGATAATTGCATATGGGAAGAAAAGCTTATGTGGCTTTATACTGTACTTTTTGTGTGGGACAAGTGTGTGAAGATTCTTGTTCCAAAGAGAGAATTCAGTTTATTTGGCCATATCAGGAAGACAATAAGAGACATTTATCTGTTTCTTTTTTTCATTGTACAGTGGTTTTATCCCAGAATCAAGTGTTGCATTAACTATGCTCTCTGCAAATTATTAAATCTGTCATTTTTCTGTACATTCTTTAAGTCTCCTGATTTACCAAGGAAACAATTCTTTCTATGTACACTGAATTCCTGGAATTCAGCAGGGAATGTTTTGTGATGAGAAAATTAAACAGCTGGAATGACATTATAAGACTTCCTCTGAATTTACATAAAAATTGAAACTAGTAGGAGATAAGAAACTACTTTACAGTACTTACTTTTCTTTTTCTTAATAAAGTCATATCATCTATGAAAATGCTGATCAAGCAAATTTTGGGAGGTAAAAATATAAGAAATTGCTGAGTCCCTTTACATGTGTAAATTCAATATAAAGATAAAGATTTTTAGCCTAGTTTTACATATTACAATGTAAGAAAGCAAGAAAGTCTTAGAGCACAGTCAGGTTTCCTGTTATTGTTCTTAGCATCTTGAGGAAGATCTGTCACAGCCCAGGCTAAAAGAAACCAGTGAACACCCTCTGTGCTAAACCTAGGGCAAAGTTTTTTAAAAAGTGGAATTACACATTCATGTCATGAAATGATCACTGAGTTTTCTTTTCAGGGTTCTGTTCTGTTTCCTCCTATGAGAGCAGCACCCAGTGGCTGAAAACTATCCAGCTCTGGCAAAGGAGCAGGGTCTGGGTGCTTGGTGAGTAGGAGAGAGACTTTCTGAGCATGCACAGCAGAATTCCATTGCAATGACTGCACAATTACTATGACTCAGTTAAATGCTACAGTCATTTACATAATATTTTCTGCTGAAGTACCTTAAATGCAATTTGATTGCAAACACCAAAATAAGTCTCATGGAATCTTCAGCTCAAAATGTCAGTGGGAACAGATCTGATGCAGCTGGGAAGCACTTTGCAGTCTGTGAAACTAAAAAATGAAAAAAAAAGTTGCAGATGCTCAGCAGGATACTGACCATAGTTTAAGATTTATAACTATTTTATGTAGGAAAAAAGATATTTGATGTTTAAATATTAAATATTATTTATACAAAAGCTATGTTTCTAATTAGAAACCAGTATTTACTCCAAACCTGGAGTAATTTCCTTCTCTCATTCGGTTACAATGACACTAAAATCCAGGGATTTGTCTGTCTCTCTGGGTATTATCCTTCTTTGAATTGAAGAGAAACATCCTGTGAGCTGTTGCACATAGTTTCTGCACTGGGATTCAGTCATTGTGTATCTCCCACGAACTTGGGATGAATTTAGATAGTTACACTGAGGGAAGAGCTAGAAAATGTTATTTGTATCCTATTCCTCTATTTTCTATTTTTATCTTAGATGGCAGAGCTTTTACCCTTCTTAAGGTTGAAAAAAGCGCTGTAGATTTCAGTGTAACAACTTGCAAAAGCAAAAGGCAAGGTTATTTCAGACTGTTTGGAGGCTCCTAGCACTTTAGCAGGATACAGGCCTAAGAACAGACTTCCTTTATTTTTTAAAAACAAAACAAAACAAAACAACTCAAAAAATCATATTCTGAACTCTTAAAAACTGGCATTGACTGTAACAATGGCAGCTGTTGAGTTGTGGAAGTTTAGCTTCTTTTAAATGTTGAAGCTGGAACTGAGAGATTTTCCTCCCAGTCCTTTCCTGTTGTATATACATGAACATAGGTATGAGCAATTTTGAAAATCTGGACACTTGTGAAAAACTAGAATCAAGACAGGATTTGGGGGCTGTATTAGATGCCTCTCTGAAATTAATTTGCTAAGGAAGGACTATTAATAAGGAAAAAATGAGCATATCTGAATCTACAAATCTATTTCTGTCTTCAGCCCAACTGATTTGTCAAAGGCTCTTTGACATTGGCTCTGTGGTTCTCAAGGTTTGCCCAGCTACAGTTTTGTGCAGTGTAAAGCAGCAACTGCTTATTTACAGCTCTTTTGGAGGGAATTCACATTTTGAATAGTGGAATGATAGCTCTTGATCTACGCTTAATTAACACTGACATTGCTCACATTTATTCAAATGGAGCTAAACACAGAGATGTGTAATTTTTATGCCAATTATTCTGGTCAAGTGAGGTTAGTGAATTAAAGACTCTCTACCTCATAAAGGAATGGGTGTTTGTTTATTTGTGAAAGAAAAGGCTTCACACTGTTCCAGCCCCTTTGTATTTATAATATAATACCGATTACAAACACAGAGCTCAAACAGTAGCTGACTTTTACATGTCTGAGATCTTGGGGGAATCAGGGATAAGGCAACAAACCTGCCTTAAAAATCAATTGGAGCAGATTTTTTAATGGCTTGTGGCTAGCCATCTTTGTATTACTGGGAACATGGAACAGGTGAAGTTGTCCGTTTTGATTGTAAGCAGAGGAAAATGAAGGAACACTGTGAAGAGTAGGAGCGGCTTGGATGTTCACAGTGGCTGTGCCAGTGTTTTGTCGTGAGACATTGCCTCAGATTTAGTTGTTGAGAATCTCTGTCCACAGGAATTGCTTAGTATCTGACATGTGGAGAATGATCATCCATGGGAAAGCAAAGGACTCTGCATTCTGGATATTTGGGGATGGAATTAAATAAATCTGGTCTGTGCTATTTGTCAAATTCTAGACATACATAAACTAAGGCAGAGAACTTGTCCAGCTGTTGTTACAAAAATTAGTGGAGAAATCCATTTCTTCGTGTGAGCCTGACTTAAGCCTATAAATGGCAAGTCTTGTCAGTAATATTTCACATATTATCTGTGTGCAGTCTGGTCTCTTCTATATACAGGCAGCAGGAGCATTTATGTGCACATCTTTGGGGCTTTGAGTTTTAATTGAGGAATGTTCATTTTGTTGAAGTTGGACTTCTCTTCCATATCTGCATTAAAACAATACTTATGGCTTTTGAGATTTAGAAGGTACATTGGACATCTAAAAAGATTGCCTCCACAGCTTTATTATAGTTCAGAGACAAAATTAGAAAACATTACATCTTAAATAAAAAATAAAATAAAAATCTCTATTCCTTGCACACCACCTGCTGCTCAGTATCCAGCAACACAGATTTGCTCTGAGGCTGGAAATGGGGCTGATGAGTGAGAAAATGAGCCACTGGCTGTTTCCTGGAGCTGGCTGCACTGAGCAGTGTTTGCCAGCCAACCCCACTGGGAGAAGCTGTGTTTTGGGCTGAAGTACTAAATGTCAGAAGATTTCAGCTTTCCAGTGGAAGAGGCCTCCCTGATCCTCTTTCAGCTGTCTGCTCAGGCTCAAAACTTGAAAAGGGTCTGAGTAGCCCTGAGGGAGGATAAGCAAAAGTCAGGAGAAGAAATGTAATAATGGTTCTGTTTACATGGAGTTTAAAGGCTGCACAGCTGCATGGAGGGAAAATAGTTGGAGGATTTGCTGGTCTGTGTGTGCCAGTTTGGTTGAACAAATGTCCTGAAAATAAATGAGAAACCCTAGAGAGCCTTTGCTAAACCTGGTCCTCCTGTGAACTCTCTTGGTAGCTGCTCAGAGCATGACTATCACTGTCTGTGCAGCTGATGGGGCTTGGCTGGTAATCCATGGATTCCTTCTGTAAAGGAAACTGGGCAAATATTGGCATCTGGAAGTAATAATTGAATTTTGAGCTATCAGCAGTGAACTTCACTTTGATTAAATAATTTCTGTATTTAAACAGCTTGCGCAGTATAATTTCAATCCTTCATAATTAACACAGTATAAGAAAAATACTATATATGAGGCATGACCAGTAATGCAACACTTCACACCTCTTAGTGTCATTAACCTGTGGAATTATATGCAGCATTGATTTGGAATTTGATTTGAAGTTTCAGATAATTACAGTGGTCAAATTTCTTACTCAACTACATTAATTTCAATTAGCTCTGAATTTTGAGGCAGTGCTCCTGCCATGCAGAGTAGCTGCTGTGCCACTCCATTTTCAGTAGCAGCTTATAGGTTTCCTGTCAGTTTTAACATCTGGGGGCTGGTTAAAAAACTAAAAAGCTAAAATACTTTTCTTGTGTTCCTTATCCTGACTGTGCTCCACTGTGCATTTGTCTGATTTTACAGTTGTGCCAGGTATCTCTGGCTGTATTGTACCACACACACAAAAGTAAGAGGAGGAAGACATGTTCTAGTTGTAGCACACTGGCACTGGTGAGAGCAGTCATTTAGGATTGCTGTGATAGCCTTCTTGATAATTATATGCCATAATTCATTTTAGTACTTTTATCAGAAAACAGACTGAAATCTCAAAGTATATTCTGTGTCTTTCATAAAAGTTGTTTCAAGTGCATACCAGATCTGATCATCTGTACACCTGCTGAAAGGATCGAAATTGTACCTAAAAGACAAAGAGATAACCTTTAAAAAGGCAAAATGCAAGGTAGTAAAGTCAGATTACTACCAATTATTTTTAAATAACCACAACCATGCACTTTACTTCTATAACACAGTATTTTCATTAACATTTTCCTACTTTCCTGCACTCAAATACTTACAGAACCTACTGTGGGATAAAAGGACTTCTCTCCCAGTGTCTAAATATTAAGATTTTGGGAACCATAACAACTCTAAAGAAAAACCTACATTTTTGTGTGTATACAAGCAGAATCCTAGAACTGTTTTCTCTGTATTTCATCTGACAATTTTTAAATGTATTTTCCACTTGACTTGGCCAGCCTCTAAGAGAGTTCAGTGACTCAGTGTTTTGGGGTGTCAGGAATAGAAATGGTGGGGAAAAGTCTATTATGTAATGCATGCACATTACATACTATCTTAACTACTATCACTTTTTAGCAGAATTTAAAGTGTCTTTGTAAACTGGAGTCTTGCTGCCATATTTACAGGTAGATCTTAGCAAGGCATAATCCATTATCTTTTCAAGTGAAGTAGATTTTGTTTGTTTGTTTCAGTTCCTGTTTTCACACACACCTGGAGAAGACAACTCAGCTATAATTTGAGGAGAAAAAAATTCTGAAATAATTATTGGAAAATCACCTTTTCTTCATTTTAACTGTAATAGCTCTGCTGAGGAAAGAAAAGTGACCAATCTAAGTAAAAGGCTGCTTAAGAATGAAGCAATACAAAAGCTCATCAACAACACAATTTAACAATAGAGCCCAGGGCAATTTCCAGGCTATTAGAACTGCCTGTGGAGACTGCCAGCTGCAGTAGCTAGAAAAATATTTTTCACAGTTTGATGTGAAGTCTTGTGTTTTCCCAGCCTCCCTTCTTGCTTTAAGAACATACAATGTAGTTATTAAAAGGCAATAAACAGTAAATTCAGTATGAATTTTAAACTAAATATATATAGCATATATATTTATGCAACACTAACAATCGAATAGTAAATGCTACTAAAGTGAATTTATTTCTCAAAGTTCACTTTTAGTAGATAATTGAATTTTTAAACATAAATAGAATGAGGACTGAGTTGAAAAAATAAGATAGAAAAAAATACTTATTGCATGTTAGGGTCTCATTAGGATTTGAAATTTTTGCAGACTGAAACAGTATTTAAGAACAAAAATCCCCAAAAACTGAACATCTCCCTCCCAGCTGAGGCACTCACCTGAGATTGCACAGTGATGCTAAGACAATAGTAACACACTTCTGCTCATTATGAAGAAAGCCATTCTAATTCCTTTTATGCAATGAAGCAAACTGAGATTCATTTTTCTCATGCATTCTAGAAAAAATTGAGTTATGTTTATGCATCCTAAACATCCAGAGGTTTTTTGGGACTTCTGTTGATTTTTCTACCAGCACTTAAAGAAAGCAATCAGATTTGGGACCTACTGTACTAAATAGGATACAGATACAGAAAGAAAATACAGCCTATGCTTTGCCTTTAGTGAAATACTTCCAAGCTCATATTAAGATGTTACTAGCAAGTTTGATCTATTATAGAAGGGCATTAATTGCAGATTAAATCCATATTCAGTAACAGTGGTACATAGATTAGCTACATGCATAACTGTGTTGGACAACAAACATCCTTTTCCAAGGTACAGAAAGATGCCCTGTGTTTCCAATGGAATATTTATCACTTTGAGAAGCATTTTCTTGGGTCATACTTGTTTTTTCCTCTATTTACTGAATATAAAGGACTAACATTTAATATGGTTATATTACCTGTTGTTTATTAAGTCTGGCAGATTGATGTGTAGAATTACTTCAATAAACTCAGTGAAAGAACTTATCTGCAAGCATGGAAATTGAAGCTAAATTCTGTTGAAATGTAGAAAAGAAAATTATGCATGTAGTTTTATATGCATGTAGTTTTATGTGCATGTGTCTGTCACAGATTAGACAAAAGGTTAGCCAAGGACCTCTGGAGATTGTAAGTTTGAGGAGAACAATCCTGTCTTGCTGCAATTGTGTGTCTCTGAGAATCAAACCTCTGTGTGGTGTGAGCCACCCCATTTACAATTTCTGTCTGACAATGAGACAGAAATTCTCTGGTCTGCACAGCGTGCCCTGACTATGTTGAAACCTCTCTGTTTGGAATCCTGCTAGATCAGCCTGTTTTAATTGGCTGATGGATCGCTGGGTACCAGTGAACTGCGGGGAATTCTCTGCTCCCGTGCTTGCTGGGTCTGCTCAAACCTTGAGAGAGCTTTCCTGAGGATACAGTAGCAGCCTCTGAGCCCTCTGATGAATCACTGAAGCTTATCTCTTTGAAATGTTTCTAAAGGTTGCTTAAAACTCAAAGGTAAAGTTTAAAAATTGCTGTGTTTAAAAATTGGCAAAGTGAGATCGGATTTCATGGTGTAAAACTCTATTGAAGGTCTGTAGTGGAAATTGGTAGCATTTGTGTGACTGCTCGATTTCTAACTACAAAGAGCTCCAGGATTGTTGCAGCTTGTGTAGCATGGTAACACTGATGGAAAAACTGTTTCATCACTCTGTTGAGTGCGGTTATCAGCCTTGAGTATCCGCAATCAGCAGAATTTTAAGGCAGCACTGCCTATCTAAACTAGGGCAAAAATGAAATAAAGAATGTTCAGCTGTATTTGTCTTACTGATTGATAGAGTTGTCTTTTCTTCATAAGCATGAATTACAGTGAGACCTTGCACAGAGGAGTCTGTAGGAGACAGCAGTGGAGATCTGCTGGTTTTCATTCTTGTTAGTTCTTGGATAGTTTTCAGGAAAAAACTGAAACAATAGAAATGCAACATACTAACTGTATGTGCCAGTAAAACCCCTAGCTGTAAACCACAGCTGATAATTTGATAATGACACTGTCTCATGCAGGTGATCTGAACTGAAATGTTGCAATGTGTGCAGTGACAGCTCTCTGCTCATTTGTGCTGTATAATTTTGCCTAAATGTCCCAAGAATGCAGAACTCCATATGTTCTGGCCTCTGTTTGATTTTCCTTATCAGCTGAGTTCTGCTTTCAATTTAGAGAAAAATTAAGTTTTAAAATACCCTGCACCCTCAGAAACCTACAAGAAGCAAGAAGGTAGTCCCCTGTATTTCCTGAGCAGAGTGACAGTTTTATGTAGGTTTGGCATGCAGAAAGTTAGGACAGCCTTACAACTTGCAGTTTTAACACATCTATCTTAGGATGCCTGCAAAACCCTGTTTGAGGGAATAGCTACCAGCACTTCAGTTGATTCCCTTCAGGTTATCTCAGGTCAGTTGAAAACTCTGTCTGCACTTGCTGCTTCTGTCTTCTTCTTTGTCCCCACATCCTCCCTGAAGCTTTTAGGATAAAAGAATGTTACTAATACCATTTTTGTGTTCATAATCTCCTGTCATGTTTCAATACTCATAATACACTAATAACAAAATAATGCAAGATCTTTTCCCTTGCAAAACCTCTCTTACATTATTTTGTGTCCTTCCATTAGCGCTGTTTTGGGAATATTGACGTGTGGCAAAACATATAAGAAAAAGAGTGAAAATACTTTAATATGTATTGTCAGAAGGAGGCAGACACTTGAAGAATAGCACACCTAATAGCACACCTAATCAAGAATACACTCTTCAAAACAGGACATCTGCATTCTCTGGAGTGATGGTTGAATGGGAGAAAGGATCTTTGAATTTTCTAAATTCTTGCATTGCTGGATGCTCTCCACCATGTGCTGCAGCAGTGAATTTCCAGCCTCTTCAGTCTGCCATCCCTTCTAACCTGGCCTATTTCCAGATCTTTGTGGATGGCTGCAGGACTCTGGGTGAACAGGCAGCAGTGCTGGACACCAACCTCTGTAAGCACACTCTGCACACATGAAGAGACTTGACTACATCAAAAATGGTTTAACCAGAGCTCTTTGTACAAAAAGCTGAGGATAATTGACAGCTTGCCATGCTGAATGTGCTCACTATATAAGATACTTGGTTCTACAGTTCTCAGCTTCTGATAAGCCTTTACAAAAGAATTGAAGATTAAGGCTAAAAATCAAAAGCATGCACTGTAAATTTCCGTAGATCAAACAAAAAGGACAAATCAGACCGCTAAAATTATCTGGAAGGAATTATACATCAACTTACTTAAGCAGAATAAAAAAAAAACAACCCAAACTGATATCTGTGATAGCTACTGCAATTAGCAGAAAAAGAAAAACAAGAGCTATTTTGACTAGAATAAAGATTTCAAACTGCTGCAAAAAAATCTCAGTGTGAGATGGAAGGCTCACATCCAATTCATGTGTATTATTAGCAGAAATGGTTCATTAGGCTGCCAGTGAGAATTGTATCAGAGAAACTCGTTGGACTCTGTAAAATATGTGGATAATGAGAAAGAACAGAATCGGATGGTAGAGTTCGAAAAATTATAGGAGAAGCAAACAATTTTATTATAGCTTTTACAATATGAGCATTATAAAGCACCTTCTTAAGTAATGCTTTTGAAAAGACAATAAATTTCTTCAAGTCTGAAAGCCTTCTTGTTGTTTTCATAAGTAAGGAAAAATAAAGAAAAGCATAAGAGTCAAGATATCAAGGTTTTGATGATTTCACAGCAAGATCTATGACTCCATTTAGCTCTGTGGCTTGTACACAAATAACAGCAACATAAGTGAAAACAGATTAGAGAGGCTGTTACAGACTGAGGATACACAGAGTGATGGCTTCACTGAGACACCCTGCTAGAGACTTTTAGACATTTTATGAAGATTAACTGAGTAAGAGCTTTTATAGGTGGTACTTTTTGTATTGTAATAGCAAACCTGATGTAAGAGGCTGTAATTCCTATAATCTGCCTCAGTTATCCATAGTGTAGATGTCTGCAGTTGCCAGTCTTGCTGCTACATCTCTTCCTTCCTTTTATTTAGTTTCACATGCCTCCTACACATTTGTCAAGTTATGGAGAATCATGGAGTAGTTTAAGGTTGGAGGGGACATTTAAAGCTCATACAATCCAACTCTTCTGGAAGGAGTGGGAACATCTTCAACTAGGTCAGGTTGCTGAGAGCTCCACCCAACCTGACCTTGAATGTTTCAAGGGATAAGGCATCTACTACCTCTCTGGGCAACCTGTGCCAGTGCTTTACAACCCTCATCATAAAAAAACCCCTTCCTTACATTTAGTCTGAATTTACTCTCCTTTAGTTTAATAACATTGCCCCTTGTCCTATTGCTGCAGGCAGTGCTAAAATGTCTGTCCCCATCTTTCCTATAGGTCCCCTTCAAATCCTGAAGACTACAACAAAGTCTCCCTGGAGCCTTCTCTTCTCCAGGCCCCAATTTTCTCAACCCTTCCCCATAAGAAAGGTGTTCCATTCCTCTGGGCTGTTTATTGAGCCTTCTGGACCAGTTCCAACAGGCCCGTGACTTCCTTGTGCTGAGGAGCCAGGAGCTGGATGCAGTGCTTCTGGTGGTTTACGGGAGCTGCAATACAAAATGCTTTGTAGAACTAGATGTGGTCGTTTTTGTGCCAATGTCAGCCAATATTAAGCATATTTTAGCACAATAACCACATAAAAGTGCCTTTGTGTTAGTTATTTCACAGAAACTTTTTGTCAAATGTACTTATTCATACATAGAGTCCTTGCCTTTGCTAAATGCTGCTGTATGGTAAGTACTCCTTCCATTTTGTAGCAGTTATTGACTGACTAACAAATTATAATAAATTATATGTACTTACTTAGAATGATGAGTAGGTCTGTATACAGAACGGCATTGATATTCCATTTTCCTCCTTCTCATCCTTCACAAAATAAAATGCCAATAGGAAGAAATGCAAAAGCCAAATTTGTTCCATGGAAAAATAGTTATAGATCCATTCCCCCTCTGCCTCCTCCTTTTCTATTTTTCTCAATTGAACTGGCAGGGCAGAATTTTTAAGGATTAAAATGTGATTTGTCATCTTGAAATGAATCTTCAGGATATAAAGAAAATTGCTATGGGATGATGTAATAGAGATCTGAAAAGATGAGAACAAACTAAAGAAGATGGGTAGGAATTAGATAGTCAGTGATAACTGGGATGCCCAAAACATTTCTGAGCCAAAGATGATGAGTTCTTATAGCATAGGCAGTAAATCTCTAGAATTTACTGTCTATGCTCTACACAGTTCCAAAGGCAGATTGGACAAGTTCAAGAGGAAGAAATCTATAGAATTCATGGATTACTAAATACCCAGAAACTACATTTAGTTAAGGAATTGCTTAATATGACCTTCAAGTAGCTAAACTCAATCCCACAACCTGTGTCATTGATGGAATGCTAAAATACTTTTGATCTCATGAAGACTTGTGAGGGTTTTTTTTGCCGTGGAAGACGATGAAGTGGAAGTGTGCTTCTGCCTGTTTATTGAAACTGTAGGGATATCAGATTCTAGGATTGTGTTGAGGCAAAACAGGAATCAGGTCAAGCTAGTGTACAAGTTCAAAGAAATGAGTTGTCAATGAAGACAGACAGCTAAAGCTTTTGTTTAAAATCTTCTGGAATGATTGATGGGCAGGACACACACAGGTGATAGAACTGGTAAATACTAGCTCTCAGAGTCCTTATTTTACCTTGGTGATCCAAGATAATTAGTTAGCTTGCCAGAAAAAAAACAAAACCAAAAACAAAACAACCCCAAAAACAAAACAAAACAAAACCCCAGAACAAAACAAAACAAAACAAAAAAACACAGAAAGAGGAAATTATTTTTTTAATGATTTACCTTTCAAAGCAGTTGGGCACTTGGACATTTGTACAATCAGCTAATTGTTTTTTAGGGACAATTCCTTTACTTTCTGAAAGGCATTTGCTCTTTGCAAGCAAATTTCATAAGCCATGAAAAATACTCAAAATCAAAAGAAACTAATGTGAAGCTATGTAAATTGGTCTTTTTTTTGAGATGAGACTGACAGAACTCATAAGCTCTGTTCATTTCAGCAGGTAATAAACATGAAGTTAGAATCAGTTTTTAATGTTAATATTATCTTGTTACTGATCTTCAAGTGGATTTGTCACAAAAATCTGTCTTCCCTTGAAAACTGAAATGCTTTGTACTTACCTGCTACTCCCTCCCTTCTACCTGCACTACAGCAGTCTTCAGATGTATTGTTTGTTTTCTGTTCTGTTTCTAAAAGGAAAGTGGTGTCTCTCTGATGCTTTTTCGCATACATTTTTTAAAGAATTGTTGCTATTTTGTGAAAATATATGTGCATATTTTTTACCACAGCATTCATAAGTGAAAGAAAAGACCCCTTTTTACCTCCTCTAGTTGATGCATTGACAACAGTATTGGTTTTTATTGATTTTTATTTTTTATTTGAGGGCAGCTTTTATGCCTTGTTCCAAATAAGCTTTCCAACATTTGCATTAACATGTGCTGGTAGGGGATCATCCAACAAATAAATATCTCTATTGGCATAAAAAACAAGCACAAGGATGATTCCTTGTTTCTGATCACCAGACCTCTTTCACCTATCCAAGGAGAACAACACAAATTAGAGGATAGATACCCAGACAAAACACTGTATTACAGCATAATTACAACTGATCCATGATTTTAAAGGCTGTGTCCATAATCAGACGAGGATTTACTTACCTGATACAGTTTAAGCATTCCATAGAGCACAACCATTAAATCCCACACAAATTTTGTGAAGCTTTATTCTGTGCCTTTGTTTGGTTTGGTTTTTTCTGTTAGTGTTGCAGTTGCTCATTTTCATGTTTCACGACTTCATAAAAGAGCATTGGCACCTGTCTCCTGATCTTTGCTGATTTTGCTAATATCATAAGAAATTATTCCCTCAAAGAGCTAGGCATAACCTCATAGACATGATCCCAAAACTTAAGGAAATTTGCAGCAAATTTGGACTTCAATTTTATGCCATTTTCTACTTCAGCTCTTCCATCTTCTGTCCAAAAATTACAAATTTTAAAAGCAAAAGACATACCAGTGCAGGGAATTCTGAAAAAAATAAGAAAAAAAAAGAAAAAAAAAAGGAAAGCATTGTGACTGTTTAAAGCTGCTAAAGCTAAGGGAAAAAAGAAAAGATAGCGTTCAATCTTGTGGGCATTAGTAACTTGCATTCAAAATTACTTCAAAGCATTCTATAAAATGGCTATTGCTCAGGCAAAGTGCTGCATATTTACTGAAATTCTGCATATTGTTCTTTATCTGATTCAAATGAATCACATGAGATTTCTTTTAGTTTTCAAAATGGTTAAGCCAATCAGTACTTTTCAGAGATGATCAGCAGGTAGTAAAAGGGGCAGATGGAAAATAGGTAGAAAGGTCCTTTATGATTACAGCTGCCCCCCAGATTTAACAGGTTTTTTTGGGCAACAGCACAGCATTGATCCCAAATCTTTCAGAAGGCTGTAATCCCGTATCTCCCAAATCTGAAATAGAAGTTGCAGTTATCAACTGTTTAGCCAGCATGTACACTTGGAGAAATTAATATCTGAGCTTCAATGTAAGTCGAGAGGGATATAAATATGTAAAAGTTCTGTTTAAATGTATCCTTCTGGCAGCTACTTCTCCAGCCAAGGAAGAGAAAAGACCTTTTTCAGCACAGGTCAGGTCAGGGAATAACTGATCTATTATAAACTGGCATAGAGAGGTCTCCTCTTGGGCAGTTTGGAAGTGGGTCATTCTCATTCCAAGTTTTTTGCAAGAGAAGGATGAAATCTTAAGGGGAACAAAGTAGCTGTGTACCAGGGTGCTCTGATTGTATCACTTTCGTGACTGATCACATTAGCATTTGCTCTGATTATTAGGAGCAGCTATATAATTTGAAATGCTTGCCTCTGGAGTAGCTGGATTAGTTTAATCAGTCATAGCATAATTTTTCATTTGCATTTTGAATCCCTTAATGCAGATCAGGGATTAGTCACTTAAAAAAATATGCCTAATTTCAAAACATTTCAGAATGTTTGCTCTTAAATGCATGATCAGAGAAAAAAAAGGCAGAATTCTGTACTTAATTCACCATTTGGAAATAACTGACTGTAACACTCAGTAACAGATGCTTAGCAGCTATAATATAATATAGCTTCATTCACTTCAGTCTACCCCAGCTGGGACACTGGCCCTTGTTAATGGCCTATAAATGACTCTCAGGCAGTCACCACACTGAAATGGCAGGAGGGAAAACAATCATTCTCCTGAGCCTGTTAACGAGAGTTTCCAGTATGAAGATGCTCAGTGAACCTCTCTCCATTTCACTGTTTCACCAGCTTGATTGCTGAATCTGACAGGATGTGATGTAACTTTATTAGCAGTAGATGAAAATATTAAAAGGTGGTAAAACACAGAGCTATTTATAGGCAGTAGTACCTCCAAAAGGAGTACATACTGCACAGTTTACTTGAGGATATTAGAGGCAAATCCAGCAGTATGAGGACAGTGTATCCCAAAGATGATTCTGCTTAGGAGAGCACATGGATACAACCAAGGGTGTGTTGGATCCTTAGGTCTCCTACCATGGCAGGATTCTGGCAGGCTACAAACCATCACTTCTGAAACAGACTTGAGTGCAACTGAACATGTGCTGCTCTGCAGGATTTTTGAGAAACATAAGTGTGTAAAAGAATCCTGAGACACAAAGTAGGTGGCTATAAATATATATATATATATATATATATATATGTATATATGAAAAGTCTTCTTAGGGTTAATTTTATTAAGAAATTTGCTACAATAAGATTGCTCCTACAACACAGTTTTCAGTTGTCTTCACTTAAAAAAATTAAAAGCAATTTAAAATCTAGTCTTTCTCTTTTTTTTCCTCTCTTTTTCTTAAATGGCAGTATAATTGGATGCATTTCAGTATGAATTTTAATACTTCAGTTGTAGCTCCATGAGAAAGAACTTCCATACCTAACTCCAGGCTGTATATAGATCACATAATTGTACCTGAAAGTAAGAGTTCAGTATTTCTTGCTTTTCACCATCTGAATAAAATTTCATGTATTTTTGTTAATTGCTGTTTGTGTGCTCTGAACCATACAGCTCCATGACTAAGATTCAGTCCTTCATCTTGCTTTTATGTGTTCTTTGTGAAATTGCAGCTGTTTCCTACTGTGAGACCTGTGGTATTCTCTTTAGTTCTAAAATTACAGATTTGTATGAGAAGAAGTAAATTGTTACACTTTCTAGCTTACATTTTAGGCAAGAAACACTCTTTGAAATTTCGACCACTTACGAAGTTATTGACTTGACATAAGCTTTTACTTAGTATATACAATGTACAGGATATTTTTTCCTGTAATAGGCCAGTCTAAACAGTGGGGTTACAGATTTATCAGGTGGATTATTTGCCTTTTTCATCCCATTTTCACAGACACTGTTAGCCTTGCTAGTTATCTTAAGCCAACATGGGCATGGAAGCCAGTTCTTTATTTCCCGTAAGACTATGTTTCTCCTTATCTATCTATCTATCTATCTATCTATCTATCTATCTATCTATCTATCTATCTATCTATCTATCTATCTATCTATCTATCTATCCATCCATCTATTAGCTACTTATCTATCTATCTAACTATCTATCTATTATCTATCTATCTATCTATCTATCTCTCACCACCATTTCAAGATTGATGCTTATTAGGGAAAATGGAGTGAGTTTAAAAAATTGTGTGGAAAGTTACTTGGAGAATAAGGGAATAATTTATGAAAAAGATTGAGTTAAATATGTGTGACTTAAAGAAACATCTGAGATTTTCATAAAGGTCTATGTAGTTTTAATAGCAAAGAGCTTGTGAGTTGTATTATTAAGGGACTGTCAGTCACTTGACTAGAATAAGGAAAAGAAGCAAGGGGTTTTTGCAAGTGTCCGAAAATCAGACAGAAAATAATGGTACAAATAACAAAGTGTTTAGCCAGCACATTTGACCTTTAGCATGCTCCAAGATCAGAGTTACAAAACTCAAAGTCTCTGAAAAACGGTGTGATTTTGAGGCTGTTTATTATTTCATTGTCTGCCATGGTTGTTAAGACAGAGTCTGGATTTTAAAATGGTTGGAAGTGTGAGTATAATGAGTTTAGGTTCTTGGAACATTTGAACGGGATGTGAATCAAGTACAGGATAACAGGGAAAAGCACGTGCTGAGAAAGCATTAGCAAAACTGACATTGGTATTTTGGGTTGGTTTCCTTTTTAGGTTTTCTTTGGTTTCATTTTTGTTAGGAACAAAACTGTAACAAATTGTAAAAAGTCCCCAGTGATTTAGGAAAACTAAATTCAGAGGAATGGAACTGTGAAAAGAAATTTGTAGTGCCTGAATCTCCAGATCTGTTACAGAGGACTTTTTTTCCACTGGGATAGAGCAAAAAACCACTGGTCTCTTGAGATTATTTCTGATGTTTTGTTCTCTTTGTTTTTTATTAGGACAGAGACCTCAGAAGAGGAATATATAAAGATCCTTCTTTATAAAATGTTTCAGAAACTACAATAATTCATCTTGTTTCTGTGAATTGATATTGGAAAAAACCCCACAATTACAAGTGTGTTCACTATTTGACACAATTTTCTATGCCTTAGGTGGTTGTTTCAAAAGCTGTTTCCCAAAAGTACATTGTAATCAATTTAATGCATGTTAAAATCTCATTCTTTATTTGGGTACACTTATCAGTTAATGAAATTGCTGCTCATTGAAATTCAGTTGTGAATTTAACCATCTTCATCAGTAATCAAGCTGTAAAAGTCTTGTTAAAATATTTCCTTTATACTAAAGTATCTGAGAACGAATTAACATAAACAAAGATAATTGGGCATGAGTGTTACAAAATAGAAATGTTACAAACCTTATGTCCCAGTTTTAAAAGTGATATGGGTGATATCTCCTTCTATGCTTTTTTCCAAGCATATATGCTCCAAATTTAACGATTGAACAGGATTTGTTCCTGTGACTTCTACGACATTATATTTTTTCTTTAGTACACTGTTGCTCACTAAGAAATAGTCAAGGTTCCCTTTTTCCCTTTTATAATCATTGCTGTATGCAAGTAAATGAATGTGGGGGAAAAAGCTTTAAAAATAAAAAAGGCGTGCCTAATGAAAGAGCTGCATGCTAATAACTACTTGATTAGGAATATAAATGTATTTTTATATATTTATAAAATACATTACACATTCCTAAGATACCTATATATATATATATATTTATAAACCTATAGAAGTAGAACTAGTAGTATGGACATTGCAAAGAACAAGACTTTAAGTTGATATCATAGCACATTTACCTAACATTACTTTTGCCTCTTCAATAGCTCAAAATTCTACATCCTATTTATGAACAATTTTACTAACATTCTTATATTCTATACTTAAAATGAAAACTTCCTAAACATTTAAAATACAATCTGGTTTTGGAAAGGTAAAATATACAGTCTAACAATGAATACTACTCTATTCCCTGGCTGCAGCCCTGTGCACATTAGTTAGCATTACACTTGCTACTTTAATAGCTCTAAGTTCTATATCCTGTTTATGAACTATGCCTAAAAACATCCCTTCAGTGTCTGGATTGTGTAGATTCTAACTGGAATCAGTGAGATTTTTTTCCCAGTAGTGCTTTGGAATTAAGCCCCCTACCTTTTGTTTTGCTTGCATTACCTCATTTATTCAGGTAGAATTCTCTGCTCAGGAGTCTTTGAACTGTAATTAGGGTCAGCTTGTGCCAAAGCTGTATTTTCACAGTTGAATTGTGCATGCATACAGGTATGTGGGTGTGTGTGCAAACAAACAGGGACTTCATCATCATCTAGAGTACACACACCTGTATTTACAAACACTGCAGAAATCCCACTGCTCCATAACTGGTTCCTAGTGCTTCCTTGTCACCATAATTCAGTTGCATCAAGTGCCATATCCTTTTCCTCCACAGAGTTTTAGATCACCTGCATATTTGATCAAGGCACAATACAGCTCTTTGCAGTCTTCATAAATATTAATTATGTTAATTAATTATTAAATCAAATAGTAAATCATAATTAAAATTAAAATATTAAATATTTATTGAAGGAGATCTAGTGTTGGTGGCTCTGAGAGCACATATCCAGACATTTCCTCCTAGTTAATGTTGTGCCATTTATAATTGTTATGGTAATGGTCCAGCAGCCAATTATATGTTTCAGACTGCTGTATTCATGTTCAAGTCACATCATTTTTTCTCCTTGGAAGAGATTAGTTGAGCTATATTGAAACCAGTGACAACATTTCTGCAGCAAATTTCTGGTTTGGAGAATGATGATTATAGCACAAGGCCTGAGAATTATTCTGCTCAAAGCTGAGCTCATGCCCCAATTCAAAGGCTGCTGGCCCTGGACCTTGGTCTTTGAGGAGTTTAGAACATAGTGAAGGAATGTTATACCTGAAACCTAATCATCACTGAGAAGGAAAAAAAAACCCACCTAATTATACTTTCTGATTATACTTTCTACTCTTGGAATTTCATACCACCTCTGGCAATGGAGTTGGTATTTTTTATTACAAAATTAACATTAATTTACATTAGAACATGTAAATTATGGTAGGATGGGAAAAAGTCAGGTTATTAATTTCTGTATTGTTTACTTTTTCTCTATTTATGTTGTTTATTTTGAACTGTTATAATTTCCACATATTTAACTGATTTTCAAATAATCAACAAACCTGTCAGATTATTTTCAGTAAATCACCATTCTGAAGAAAAGTGTAAAGAACCCACATCGTTTCAGCATTACAATCATAGTGTTTGACAACAAATCCTGCCTCTTGTCTTTTTCTTCCAAGTTTTAAGTGATAAAGTGCTCCTGAAACCTAGAAATCCAGCATGTCTGAAAGCATTTCTTTTTCATGGAATAACCAGCCATCACAGGCACATTGAACAAAGCCCTTGGTGCAACAGGCAGAATACTGAGTATGTCATTAATAAATCTGAGGGTTTCTTTGGTGAAGCAGGTCTGAGACTTTCTGATACCAAAAGATATTTGAATATTCCATCCTGAGACCTCAATTTCCCAAATAAAATATTTCCTAGAAGAAACAGGAAAAGTCTGATATCTTTCTCTTTTTATTTTTTCCTACTAGTGTTCATAGGACCTGATTTTATTAATTTTTATTTCTGGACTCATTTTTATTGCCATGTGAAGATTCTATTCCACTTGAAATTGTGGAGGCTGAGATTATAATCATCAGCTACCTGTTTGAAATAGCTGATCAAACCAAAAATGCGGCAAGAAAGAATCAAAGCATCTAAATTCTGTTAATTTTTAAATTATGCATTTGTAATGTATTTGCTGTCACCATGTTTTGCCAGATCATTTTGTATAGCCTAATATTTCCTGCAAAGCTTGCTTGCTGTTTCTTCTGTTCTTCCTAAATGTAGCAATTTAGAATTAAAAATAATTATCCCCTTAAATTTTGTCAAGTATTTGCTTTTCACCAATTGTGCTGTGAATGTTTTTAAAACCCATTGTGGGATTGAATGAGAAAGAAAGATGGCGAAATACACAGCACATAATACATGTGCCACCTACTGTTGGACATTTTGATTCATATTACAACTATATTTATTAATCTAGTATAGGTATTATTTTTAAATATTTATGTTGAAACAGATGAGGCTAAAGAGAATACTCCCTGCATTTGCAGTAAAACAGTCAGGCTTTTCATCTGTTTCTATGTGGAAACTACTTTTTAAAAATTAAAATATAAATTCTAAACATTTTGTAAAAAAACCCCAGCTAACAAACAAGAGGTTAATCTCTTTAGAGCAAAAAGAGATATTAATCTAAATTAAAGAAAGCTAACCAGAAGTCCATTATTAGAGATTTTTATTTAGCAACAGAGTCTTGGTGATCAGTGGCAGCTGCAGAGCAGGCAGTGCTGGGTGAGGGCTCTCAGTGCTCTGCCTCCTGCAGCAGTGGCACAGATTGCTCTGGAACGTGCAGGGCACAGCCATTTCATCTGCTCTGGGCTCAATGAATGGATGAGAGCAAAGCCACTGCTGCCATTAATGTTTGCGTGCCAGAATCAAACCTACTGGGCTTTCTCGAGTGCAAATGACAGAAAATGTGCTCCTCCCTTCCTGAAGAGCTTATAAATAAACACAAAAAGCCCAGCATTTCTATTTCTCCTCTTCTGCATTTCCTTAATTCAGGGAAAAATTCTTTATGTGGAAAGGAACCTGCCTGACATGTTTTCACTCAATCAATATTAATGTTTTCCAGAGGTGACTAGATAAATCAACAGAGATTGTTTGTCTCTCTGGCAAAAGAGGCCATAAAAGTAAATGACTGTGAGGAGAGCAAAGTGGAGTAAAATGGCAAGATTTATGCAGAGGTGTGGGGAAATCAAGGTTGTTTTTTCATCCCTTAATTTGTAGTCCATTTTGACATGCATTCAGGATTGTGTTCTCTTCTTCCTATCCTGAGGAAATAATCCCAGAATGAGTGATTGAATTAAGAGACAGAAGTAATTTTGGTAACAAGTCTTGCTGCCTCGGATGGTAATTAAAGGGAAGGCTCTTTACTCAGGCCAGTTCTGAAGTGTGCTCTACCCTTCATGCTTTGTCACGAAGCTCCTGTATCTGTCCAGCTTAAGAAAATTATGCACATCACAGTGACTTAGTAAATCTCATATTTGTAAATCACAAAACATTCTCATCTATTTATTATATACTTTATATGTCTAAGAATCCTGACTTTCTTTTCTCTGTATTTTTATTTACAGCCGTTTTTGGCAAGACTCCCAGGATTTTTTGGAACTGGTAAGGATTTTTAGTTTTTATAATACGTACTGAAAATAAGTTTGTACACATTAAAGTTTTACAAAGAGGCAATAGGTAAAAACAAATGTACCAATATCTGCCATGTTTTGTATTTTCTCTATCATAATATTCTACAAGTGGGCCAAAAGTGGGGAAAAATGTAGAACTGTGGATGCTGCTGTGCTTAGCTAATACAATAATTTCTATGAAAAATAAGGTGGGTTTCACTTAATGTATGTACATTAGAGGAATCAGCATGAAGTAGCAGTGTTGTTGCCATGTACACATGATATGTTTGTGCTGTGGCCATTTCAGAATTCCAGACAATGAGGTCAGTGGCTACCTGACCTGAATTTCCACAACTGTATTAGAGAGGAAATTGGTTCTAATGTATAATTTCCTGGAACTTGCTCAGGGAGTACACAGTTATTATTACTCGGTGGCTTTAAATCAATGCAGTGGCCAGAACAATGTTCTTAATATTTGCTAGCTTAAAAATATTTTTGAAATGAAATGATGGCTAGCATTTTGGCTACTGACTCCATTCAGTTTGTATCATGGTCAAAACCGGCACGGAAGAGTTGGGTGTCTGTGCAGCACAGCCCCTGCCAAAGGGCAGGCTGCAGGTGCAACAGCAAAGAGTGAGAAGGATTATTTTGCTAATTCAGAGATAGGTAATTGCTTCTATTAACTTTGATTTTTAAGGGTTTCACCTCTGAACAATTGAACAACGTTGATAACATTTGGTTGAATAACTGGAAGCAGAGTAGGTCGTGGTTCATGTAGAGAATCATTATCCTGCAGGTTGGAAAGGGATCAGGTAGGAAAACATTCTTGAATTGATTGACCTACAGTGTGCAGTTAATATCCTCTCAAACTGTTGGAAACACTGAAGAGTAACTAAATTCAAACCAGACAGTCTATCCAGTTGCTAAGGGGAAAAATCAAAACTCCTGTTCCTTCCCAAACTTTACTGTGCTTATGTTTATGGAATAATTCTGGGCTCTGTCTCACAGTCTGTGTGGACTTGCTGTAAGGTCAAACCCTACAATTACTTCAGAACATTTGCATGCATTTTTTTAGGTGACAGTCAGCAAATTCCATTTGAACAATGGGAAAGAAAATGCTCCCTTGGGTAAGAGGACATAAAAATGTGATTCTGCAGCCCCTTCAAACTGTTGCTTCACTAAAATATTGACTGCAAATATGATTGAGTTTGACTTGGAAGAGTATTTATTTCAATAAGCTGTAGCAATAACTCCACTATTTTCCACATTTCCCTTCTTTGTTGGCAAAATTTTTTCCACTTTATGAGGTTAAAAAAAAAGGAGGGTTAGGCTTTTAGGCTTATAAAACCTTACCAAATATATGTGAGCCTCAAATGTAGCCTTTTCAGCTCTTTCATTCAGTTGCATTATACTAAGGAAACATATTTTTATCTCTTACTAGCAGTTCTCTAAAAAGGCTGATTTGGCAGTATGCAGATTAAAGAGAAAAAAATATATATTCCAGGTAGTATGGTATTGTGTGCAGCAAAACTAAGTGTGAGTGAAATTCTCTTTCAATTCCTTCAGCTGTATCCTCATCAGCACAGCTCTACTGATGGCATTTCTTTAATTTCCCATGGATATTTTATGTCCTTTAGAAGTTCCTCTGAATCCTTATTTTTTGTGGTATGGGTATATCTGGTGTGAGAATGATGTCTGATTAGGCAAGGCAGGCAAGAACTCTCTCTGCCCCATGCTATTCTAGCTCAAATTTCAAATTTTAACAGTAATTTTGAATTCCTTTTCCTGTGTACCTCCCCCTGTCTCTTTCTTGGAGTTCACTCATACTTCTGAATAAAAGATTAAGCCTTTAAGTTCAGCTGCTCTGGTGAGGTCTGTTAGCACTTACTTCTAAAACACATTTTACAGTTGCCATAAAGAATCCTACACAGAGCTTCAGAAATGTCTGAAAGGTCTCTCACTCTGTTAGTCAGTAATGTGCTGCCAGCAACTCCTGGCATGTGTTCCATGTGCTGCTCTTACATAACCAACTGGGAGCTTTTTAATCAATCAGGATCTGAAGAAACCAAATTCTTTTGTATGAAGGAAAAATGATTGATGATACAAATGATAATAACGACTTTATTAAAAAAACAGATTTTTAAATTTCCACTTCAACCTTACACTGAGTAGAAAAATTGGACATTAAAATAAATGCACTTTAAAATGCAGTTCAGTTATATTGTTACATCCTTTCAATAGCCTTACATAAATCTCCTTCCTAATTATGGTATTTTAAAGATTTTTGAGGTATTTGTGATGCAGACCAAGATGTTAGGAAGCATCTGGGTTGGAGGAAATATTGTTGTCCATCTGTGCACAGACCATGCATCCATATAATTCTCACCTCAGAAGACACAAAATGTATGTTTTATCATAGCATGCATTGCAAAATCCTGACAGTTAATTCTTCATATTGCACCAGGCTTGTATATTCCTTATTGGATGTGTCTAATTAACTGATGTATAGAAACACGCCTTAAGTCAATTCAAAGCATTTTTTCTCAGCATCTTACAGAAAAAGTGTTTTGCTGGATTTAGAGCATGATTATGTAATTGTTAAGAGAGGCTCTTAAGTTTTCACACTGTAGAGAGGAAATTTGAAAAGAAAGTGGGAAAACTTTTTCTCTTTGATTTATAGACATAGCAGTTGAGACTGAAGAGAAATAGTTCCTAAAGTACATCACTGCATCAAACAATCTGTAAATATGAAATGGAAGCAGTATGAGAAAGGGGAAGTCTGATGACAGATTGAGAATCTTGTTTTATAAAATAGCTGCAGAGGGCTTGAGAGCTTTAAAGAGTGCCAGTGAGGGGGCAGAAGAGAAGTGTGTGCACATCTTAGGAGAAAATTACTGAGCTTTAATCTCAAACACATTTACCTCCAGTCTTCATTGTGAGGTAGCTTGGTCTTGGTTTTTGGAATTACTGATCTCCCTCATGTTAGTGTAAACAGAAGAAATAATGCAGAGGTGGGGGGAGAGGAAAAAGCTACATGAGTTTTACCAGCGTAAAATATCTGTGAATTGCAATCCTTTTTAAAGAAATAGGTCTTGAGAAGATCATTATTGCAAAATCATTAGTATGATCTCCCGAGGAGCTCAGGAAGAGCATAGCTATGTCAGTCTCTGAAGCACATGAAATGAATACCACTACTTCCATGCTTAACTGGGACCTAAAACAGTGCCCAGCTGTTCTATCAGTGAAAAGTCTGTGGGGTCCAGTTGTTGTGTCAGTCCAGCTTCAGAGAGAGGAAGCAGGGGACTCTGCAGGACACAGATTTATGAAGTGAGGAGCACAGGTGCACTGCACCATCTGGTAGAGTGGTGCCTGTCTTTACCCCACTGCACTGACACCCATCTCCTTCAGCCAGGCTGGTGCTGCACCCAGACCAAAGAGGATTACCTGAGCTGTGTGAAGTGGGGCTGCAGCCAAACAAACCCCACACTCGATTGCACAGGAAGAGAAAATTGAATGGAAACACAAAGAGGGTATTACCCCTTTATATGACATTTTCAAGATGAGTGTTGGAGTTATAGGCTACCCACATTTTAAGGAAGATGAGACTTTATTTAAAAAATGAGAAAGAGAAGCTCAAACTTAAGCCAAGACTTGATTGTGGAGCACTGATCGTGGTCACTGAGGAATGATTTTTGTTACAGTAGGCAACTCTTCAATCTGTTGGGTACAACAAATTTCTGGAAGCTGAGAGTACAAGTAAAATTTGCAAGGTGCAAATTTTAACCAGGTAATCAACTACTGAACAGCACACCCACAGAGGTGGGAGATGCTCTCTTGCAGTCACTTATAACCAAGGTTCAATACTTTGAGATACAGTGTAAGTCAAAACCTATGGACTTGATGCAGAAGTTGCTGGTGAGAGTTAGAGGAGGTCAGACCACGTGGCAATTGTCCCTTTTAATCATAAATTCCCTGAGTTGGAGGCACACCTTGATCCTTACTGCTACACTGCTTCTCCAGGTGTAAAGAAATGTGCAGCTAGTCTAGAAAAGAGTTCTGAAAGGCTGTTGCTCAAATGTGATCTGTTTGTATTTAAGCAAAACACAATGTGGGGGATCCAGTACTATCTAGACATCATAATCAGGATATGACCCTGTAGTATTGATTAGTATGCACAGTAAAACACAGCCCTGGGTGTTTAGAGTTCAGGAGAAACTGAAAGGAATTCTAAAGAAATTCTAATCATTGAGATTTTTTTAATACAGCTCTAGAATTAATTAAGAAACTATTGTTAATGACCACAGATACCAGCCATCTCTGAAGGAAGTAAAAAATGGTAGTCTGCAGAATAAACATGATGCCATTTGTAAATCAAAATACTCAAACTGAGAAAATTACTCAATAAACATGATGAGCAAATATTTAATCTTTAGGTTTGTGTTCCTATTCCAAACAAATAGAGATGCTTAAACATTGGTAAGTGTTGAACATATGTTTACAGAGTAATTATATTTAACATTGGGAAATTCACAAAACACTTTCCACATGTATGTGCCCTTTTATATTAATGTTTTCTAAATGTCATGTTGAATGGTATATTAAATTCCAGCTTCTTTCTAAGGTACCTGAAGTGGTAGCTTTAGAAGATATTTTAGAAGATATTTTTCTCAGCTGTAATAACTTCTTGCATTTAAATATATTGCTGGTATTTCCATATATCCTATTACCTTGCATTTTTCAATAAGCCAACAGATGAAGGTTTTAATAAACCCCATGATTAAGCAAAGTTTTTAATGCAGCTATCCTTTTGCATTTCAAATTGTCAGTTTGTTGCTACTGTGACTTCCCCTCTGTACAGGATTACCTTTGTTCAACAGGAATCACGCAAGTCAGTGATTAACAAGAGATTAGCTAACGTAGTTCACCGCATTATGCAATTTTGATATTGCACCTCATTTCACCAATGGGGAAAAAAAAATTAAAAGGAAAGTTTCTAAATCCTGCTTTTTCGTCTGAACTCTCCACTTTTTCATCTGAACTCTGCATAGGGCCTCAGTGCTTGGAGCCTTTCACCTGGGCAGGCTGTTTCGGCTCACTGTCCTAGTGAGCTGTGCCCTGCTGGTGCCTCAGGGCTGCTGAACATCATCGCTATGGAAGTGGAATTCCCGGGCTGGGGACGGGGAGCTTCGCTCCTCGCTGCCCTTGGGCCCCCGCCGGCAGTGTCGGGTCCTGCACCTCCTCCCTGCGCTTCGGGGCTCCCGGGAGCGCGGCGAGGGACACTGCGCTCACCCGCGCTCCCTCAGCAGGAGGAGCCGCCGCCTGCCATGGCGGGAGGCAGAGCCCCGGAGCAGCGGCCGGGGCTGGAGGCATCCCAAACGCCCTGCGCCGGGTGACCCTGCCTTGGCAGGCGGTGGGACTGGGTGACCTGCACAGCTCCTCCAGCCCGAACGGTTCTGGGACTCGGAAACGGGACGCTGCTGAGCCCTTCCACCCTGCACGGCTGCAGGAGAGCAAATTTGTGCAAAAACCAACAAAAAAAGGGATTTCGCCTCGTAACCGTTCCATTTAACAGACGAGATTCGTTACACGCTTCCTCTCCAGTGTCGGAGCCCTCAGCACGGGTTCACAGCTCACANGCCGTGAGGGGCGCGGGGCAGGGCGAGGGTCAGGGGCCGCCATGGCGGCGGGCAGCGCTATCCAGATCCCCTCCCGGCTGCCGCTGCTGCTCACGCACGAGAGCGTGCTGCTGCCCGGCTCCACCATGCGCACCAGCGTGGACTCGCCGCGCAACATGCAGCTGGTGCGCAGCCGGCTGCTGAAGGGCACCTCGCTGCGGAGCACCATCATCGGCGTCATCCCCAACACCAGCGACCCCACCTCCGACTGCGACGACCTGCCCAACCTGCACAGGTGCGGCTCGGCCCGGCGCTCCCTGCCGCCCTGGCGGCCTCCCGGAGCCCGGCCCGGCCTCTCCGGCCGGCGTCACCCCGCGGGGCCGCCCCGCGAACGCCAGTGCCCTCCGAGAAGCCTGGCCGCGGCAGAGGCCCAGCGGGAGGGGAGCTTTGAAAAGAGGCTGAGGTGGACGAGCAAAATAGGACGAAAGAACGCAGCTCTAGGGCTGCCGCAGCTGTTAACCATAGCGTTTTACACCTAATAGGTAACACGGATATTGACTTAGTTCACATGAAATGAAAACAAATTGTATTTCTGTGTGGTGAAACTAACATGGTGTAACCCTTTCTCTCCGAACTTTATGATATCAGTGGACTTAGTAAGATGTTGCAAGAAAATAACTTCTCTTGTAAGTCTGCTTAGATAGGTGCGGTGGTCTAAAACATCGGTTCAGTACAAGGCCGGGAATTTCAGTGAAGAACCGTCATTTACTAACATGCCCATTTCCCAGTGCATGCTGCTTAAGCAGAAATGTCAGCGTGCCTGTCCACAGCCTGAGCCAGTATTATGAAGAAATTACATATGTTTCTAATTGCGTGACTGTATTACAGTACCTTAGTTTTTCAGTTAACTCATTTGTGTTCAGGTTTTAGGGTTGGGTTTTGTAATCTGTGTTACAAAGGGAATTGGATCGTTTGGTTTCATTTCACAATGGGAACTGTGACCCAGCAGGATCTTGCAAACTGTAGCTGGGTTGCTTCTGATAAGGAGCACACAAAATGTTCTGTGGAAGGTGACAGATAATACAAGGATTTGATCTGTTTTTAGGATTGGCACTGCTGCCTTGGCAGTTCAGGTGGTTGGTAGCAACTGGCCCAAGCCCCATTACACGTTGCTGGTGACAGGCCTGTGCCGATTCCAGATCCTGCAGCTCCTCAAGGAGAAGCCCTATCCCGTTGCTGAAGTGCAGCAGTTAGATCGGCTTGAGCAGTTCACTAATGGCCATAAATCTGAGGAGGAGCTTGGAGAGCTGTCAGAACAATTCTACAAGTATGCAGTACAGGTAATTTGTTTTATTATTGCCTGTCACATTACCTCTGGGTACACTTAGGCTCTTTATTTGTTTTCTGTCTGCCCTTCTGTTTCCCCAGTTCCTGTATTTTTCAGTGACTAGTAGAGTTGCAGTATTTCTCCTACAAAATAAATATTACTCTTACAGCTTGATAAGATTTCTCTGCCAAGTTCAAGGTGTCTGTGCAGCTCATTGCAGCTGAGCCTTGTGCAACTGCTTGTGTTGGTGCTATGATAAGTTGGTGTTTCATCTATAGCAATACATTCTAGTAAAAAATTTGGTTATTTTTTCTAGAATTTTACAGAGATATAAGAAAATATGTGCAATAGAAGTGTAGTGAATTGGAATTTAAAGGATATATTGAAAAAGAGTCATGGCGAATGAATCTTAATTTTTAATTGGGTGTGTGGGGGAAATAGATGTATGTGTTAAAAAAAATGCTGTGAACAATAATGATACTTTTGAACTTCTGAAAGAAGCGGAAAGCTGAAAGTCTCGGTGCTGTGTGCTGGGTTAATGCCTCATCTGTGAACTTTGGGTGAACTTACTTCAGCCGCTTTTTGGCAAGCTCCCTAGCCGTGCCTCACAGGGAGAGAAGTGAGCTGTTTGTGTCAGAGCCGCTGAGGCAGCTCCAGAAGGAGCCCGGCACCGTTAGCTGTTCCTTGTGCCTTGCAGCTGGTTGAGATGCTGGACATGTCAGTGCCTGCAGTGGCGAAGCTCCGGCGCCTCCTGGACAACCTGCCCAGAGAAGCTCTGCCAGACATCCTCACCTCCATCATCCGAACAACCAACCAGGAGAAGCTGCAGGTATCGTGTTCCTCAGCGGTTTCAGGGCGAGTAGGTGTTGCTGTCTTCTTAGAGACGGTCGCTTTTAGGTCATTTTGGAGTTGCTTGCACTTGTGACTGTACATGATAGTGTTATGCCAGCAGGGAGTTGTGTTACAGCTGAGCATGAGTGCTTGCAAAATGGTTTGATGGTATTGTTGAAAGTGTGTGTATATGCATATGGCAGAACTCGCCTGAGGTAAATAGATCTAGTTGGGAAACCTTGGAAACGTTAAATGATAAGTAGAGCATGGACTTCCCGTGGTAAAAATGATAAATCTTTCTTCAGATGATGTTGAAACTTTGCTTAGTTATCCCAGCTGACTGATTGTTATACATATCTTAATACTAATAACTTCAGAATTAAAATATTTTTAATATTAGAATTAAATCTTTTTAGCAACGTCTTGGAGCCTGGGTTTCTTTAAACACTGAGACAGTGGTTAAATACCTATCATATGTCAGAGTAAATCTGTGCAAAAATGATTTTTATGGCGTGGTGCTTGTTTGTCTGATTTCTCTATTTGCTTGCTGTGTTTTGGAAGTTGTTCCTTTTCTTCTCTAACTGCTTATTTGCAATTGAAAGTGTGTTAGGTTTTGTCAAAGCACCACAAGTAGAAATTAATGCAGTAATTTGAAGGGAAGGTGTGTACTGTAGCTTTATATCCTGCTGGAGGAAGGATTTTAGTGACACACTAGAAGTTCTGAAGAAAAGTTAAGCTGGTGGAAGCTGTGGAAATACAGAGGAGCAGAATTCTACTAATTTCCACATACTAACTTCATTTAATATGAAAATGGAATTGTGTGCAAAATGTTAGAAAGACAAAACAAGCAAAAAAAATCTCTGAATAAAAACCTTAAAGCACAAAGTGATTTTTTTTTTTCCCCTGGGCTACCGAAGGAGATGATGCTGTAACTTTTTTAACAGGGCCATCTCTTTCCTGAGGCCCAGTAATTGAAAAATAGAGCATTGTTAGATGTTTGCTACAGAAAATGCAACTGAAATATTAAGATGTTTCAAAACTAGACACGATAAGAGAGTTTTCTTTAGTTTGAAGTGCTTTGCAGTTGAGGCATCCAGACCCTTGAGGCTAGATTTTGTGTACTGTATTCTCCTTTCTTTTCTTGCTACCTGTTTGCCTAAATCCACCTATTCTCTACCTCTGGTGAAAAGACAGTAGCAGTACCTCCATGTTCCCTTCCCCCAGAGTGAGGATTCATCACTGTGAACTTGTTGGCTGCTTACAACTCCTTGCTCTCAGATTTTAGATGCTGTCAGGCTGGAAGAACGGTTCAAGATGACCATACCATTGCTTGTTAGACAGATTGAAGGCCTGAAGCTGCTCCAGAAAACAAGAAAGTCCAAACAGGATGATGATAAAAGGGTATGGAGCTTTAAATTTGGAATACTTAAACATTCTAAATAAGTACTAAGATGCACTTTTTAAACAGGCTAATGAATGGATGATTTTAATCTGTGCATTTTTAATGTATAGCCGTAGTGTGATCATGTGATCACAGTGTCTGGAGCTGCAGAGAACACCCAGCTGGCAATTTTGGCTGTGTAGATACACAAAAGACAAAATAACTGTTTAAAACTGCCTAGGCTTTATTTTATTTTTTTAAATTTAATTTTTATTTTAATCTGAGCAGTTTGTGACATTAAATGAATGCTCAGATTCCTCTGAAGAGTCAGTTCATGTTCATGGTATGCACACAGTGAGTTCTGGCCTGTGCAGTGAAAGGTGTATCTCTTACTGGCTTTTGAACTACAGATAAACAATGGGTGTTGTAAAATGGAGCTTGTTCACTTTTGCTGCATCTAACTGCACTAATATAGTTTAGTAACTGGGAAGTCATTGAGAAATGAAAAAAGATGCAAAAGATTTACCCATTTTGTAAAGATTAAGTTTATTTTGCTTAATATGATGGGCTGCATTGCTTGAAATATTACAGATTTCAGTTTTGTTCTTGTTTTGTGTTGTTTGGTAGTTTCGGATATATGATGAACTCACTAGGAAAAGACCTGTAACTTTTTAAAGTAGCCTCAATTACACTTTTTGAAGTTAATTTCTGGAGTTAAAACTTTCTGGAGTTCTGAGTTCTTCTGTGCACCTTACCTATTTTTGCCATGACTTTCATTCAAAGCCAAGTACACAGCCTATTTAAAACCAAGACCTGGTGCAATTCTGTGGCTCTGTTTCCATTGCACAGGTTGTAGCTATTCGTCCTAGTAGAAGAATCCCTCATGGAAGCATTACAGAAGATGAGGAGGAAGAAGAAGATCATGATGATGTTGTCATGCTAGAAAAAAAAATTAGAACATCCAGTATGTCAGAACAAGCTCTTAAAGTTTGTCTTAAAGAAATAAAAAGGTAGGAGGCTTTTAAATGGTGGTTTCTTTTAAAATTGAAAACAAATCTTGCAGACCTTTTCCTGTTTGATATATGTTCATGTTGGTTGTGTTTTTGAAATGATTTTAAACTTCAAGCAGCAATCGCTGTCTTGCAGTGCAGTAGAGGCTTCCTTTGCATTTAATTTCTGGTTGGCCTTTTGAATTCTGTACTTACATTTCCAGATTAAAGAAGATGCCTCAGTCAATGCCAGAATATGCTTTGACAAGAAATTACTTGGAACTGATGATAGAGTTGCCATGGAACAAGAGTACAAAAGGTAAACCCTTCTCTTGGTGATGATTCTCTTGCACAGACATTTTAGGACAAGTAACTGTCATGTAAACACTGTGAATTAATTCTGTCTTGTAAAAACATTCTTGATAAATTACAATAAGCCAGGTAAACCATTAGACTTCAGTGAGAGTTGTGCACTGAATGGCCTGTGTAGCTCATTGGGTATCTAAGAATGTGGATTTAAAAGGTATTAAAAATAGTTACACTAAAAAATGAGGTGTTACTAATTACAATTTGTACTGGTATATATCAGAAATAATAAAGAAATAAGCAAGTTTGGTAAGAAACAAAAGGATAAAAAAGCACAATTGTAGTTAATTTTAATAATTACAACTTGGGGGTACAGTTGAGTCTGTGTCTGCTTTGTACTGTGGTTTTTGGAGTTGTGAGTAGAGGGTGATACTGTTAATACAGATACAGTGTGCAGAAATGGAGAGTGAGGGAAGAGCAGGAAACCAAACACAACCCACAGACATCTCCTGCTGCAGCACAGGTAGGTTAAATGGGCAGAATTACTTTGCACAAGGTGGACTTAGCCCACCTGCATGTCTATCTCTGCCCTTCTGCTGGTATTTGTGGTGATGAATTGTTTGAAATAGAGCCCTGGCTGTTTACAAATCTTCTTGTAAATATTTTCTTTAATCATTAAATTAGAAAAAGATCTGCCTGCATATACTTTGCAGTGTTACTCAGAGAATCCCCAAATGGGTAAAGTGTTTGTTGACAGGCATGTCCTAGCAGAATGTTTTTCTGGTGGAAGTTGCTCTTTGATCTTTTAAAATTATGCCATGTCATGGGCAGTTCAGTGTTTTTACTTTAGGCAAAGTTTGTGAGTGTGACCCATGTGATTGCTGTTTTGAACTCTGTAGTTACAGTGTATAAAAACACACATAAATATAGAAATAGAAAATCATGATAATTATTTTAGCCTTTGATGTCATTATCCGTACTGTGTCATTTTCAGTACTATCATCTGTCTATCTTAGGTCTAATTTCCTTATTAAAGAAGGAAATTAAAGAAGAACTTGAATACCTTTGTTTTAGGCAAGCATTGTCTGAAATAGGTGTGTGAGTTGGGGGATTGCCCTGATGAAGGTACCTGTTTCTGCTGTAGGATGAATTGTTTCCATTTTTAAGGGAGATGTGCTGATCTCTGTGCTGTTGTCGATGCCAGATCGCCTGGAGATCCGTGCAGCTCGGATTGTTTTGGATAATGACCACTATGCCATGGAGAAGTTGAAGAAGAGAGTCTTGGAGTACTTGGCTGTGCGACAGCTTAAAAACAACCTCAAGGGACCCATTCTTTGTTTTGTGGGGCCCCCAGGAGTTGGTAAAACCAGTGTTGGAAGATCAATTGCAAAGACTTTGGGTCGAGAATTCCACAGAATTGCTTTAGGAGGAGTCTGTGATCAGTCTGATATTCGAGGCCACAGGTAATCACTTCTTCTTTTCCTAATTGCAGTTTTTTCTCTGCAGAATGTATTGATTATTTTCACTCTTGAGCCAATACAGAGAAATTTTGCTTCTGTGAAACAATGGTAGGTATTTATTGATTTTCCTTGGTATTCAGTGGTGTTACTTGGGAGAGAATTTTAATGGGAATGGATGTTTACTGTTATGGTACAGCCTTTATTCTTTCCTCCTTTATTGTCATTGGGAATGGATTTCATCTTCAGATATTTTAGCACTTTGAAGTAAAGTTCTGTAGAAAGTTTAATGCAAACTCTTGATTTTTCTGCTTTTTAAGAGAGATGTAAAGATTTAATTATCCAGTATAACCTAGGGTAACAATACATGCCTTCATAACCATGTTTGCTGCTAAAAGATGAGGAGAAGCTTGGTGTGATACATGAAAATTGCTGGAGGATAGCAATGGACTTGTTTGTGCACTGTTTTCCTATTTCAAAAGGAGATTTTGTGCAAGAATACCTAAGCTGGCAGGTTTCAAAGGAGATTTTTTGGATGACATTCCTTAGGACTGTTTTTGATATTGGGCTTTTTATGTATCTACTACTTAGTCTTTTAAATTTGTGTTAGTCCATTCCTCAGTCTGTGCAACTGGAAGCATAATGAATGGGCAATAGAGACAGGTGACTGCCAAGCATCAGTGCAGCCTTTTTGTTTCTATTACACATATTTTATGCTTATTGCATACATTGTAGGAAATCGGGAATTATGAATTCTAGTCAGGTTTTCTTTGAAGTCATGTTATTGAATAAAATTTTTCTTTACAAGAGTAGGTGAATACTGTGGATTAAAGCTATCAGGTTTTTTTTTATGCCATCTAGCAGTTAATTTTGCCCAGTGCTTATGCAGTTACTCTCAGTAGAATACACCTAAAATAGAATGTCCTAAAAGCAATTTAAAATGTGACTCAACAACCTGTGCTATTCGAAGTGAAGCCACTAGAGGCTGTGGAATACTCAGGATTATGGAAAGTAACTTTTCCAGAGCAGAGCAATCCTTTGTAACAGGGAAAACCACATCTTGAACTTGATGTTATAAACAAAAGTCAAACTTCCTATCCTGTGCTTAGACCTCATAAAGAGTGAAGACAGGGAGAGTCATGTGAGAGAGCCTCTGAAAAGCTTCTCAGTTCAGGTGTTTGTGTCTGTCACACATTTTTGAGGGCGTTATTAAGTTATTCATTCATCTTAGAGGATAATTGCTATAAATTTATACTAAAAAGTGTATGAAATTAGCCAGTGGGAAATATTTGCTAGGAGATTTTGTTTTTCACCAGCAAAGGAAAATGTAATCTAGAATTAGCAAGAATATTGTGTGGTTACTGTTCAACAAGCAAGTGTATAGTTTAAGAATGAACTTCAGAGCAGGTGGTAACCAGGAGTCCTTTTTAGCCAACTTCTTTTTCCAGTTTTTTGTAGCTAAAATCAAACCCACCTGTTGCTTACTGGATTTTAAATTCTGCTTTGGTTTGTTTTCCTCCTTCTCGGAATAAGATTTAATCAGATTAGAACTACAGCTTTTCTGTAGAGCTCTGACATTTCCTTTTGTGTGAATAAATCCTTCAGGTTATTCCCAGTCAGGTGAATCCATGTTGTGCATGCAGTGGCAGTCAGAGGGAGCTGTCTAGAAGTGGAGGAGACACAGACTGTTGTTTTCTGGGTTTCACTGTCAAGCATGCTGATTTGCTGATATTATACCTTAGAAGATACTGTTTTTCTCCTGAAAGCTCTGTATGAGGCTTTGGGGCTTAAGTTAAGGACTCCATTAACATTGCAGGAGAGCAGTACTGTATGTGCCTACTGATGTACTGAACATGTAGAAAAATGTACCAAATGTACTAGAACGTAGAAAAGGAACTGTTTCATCTTGACCTGCACAC
Source organism: Phainopepla nitens (assembly GCA_013400175.1). Lineage (NCBI taxonomy): Eukaryota > Metazoa > Chordata > Aves > Passeriformes > Bombycillidae > Phainopepla > Phainopepla nitens. Next base: position 540,568 of record VXBQ01017777.1, on the reverse strand, counting down.
AAACAGTGCCTGAAATAGCATTCACTTGGGCCACTTCTGTGAGAGGTGCAGACTGAGAGATTCAGCAGGCAAAGCTCTTGGAGAGCAGCAGGGTGAGGTGTGGTGTTTCAGCAGCTGTGCTCTCCCACCTGATGTGTCAGTGTGGCAATTGGAACTGCCCAGCCGTGGCCATTTCACTGGGGACCAGTGCCTGCACCTGGAGCTTGGCAATCCTCCACTGATTGAGTGAAGAGTAAAGTGTTGTTTTGCATTTCCAAAATGAAATCATCCTCTTGGTACAAAACCAGAACTCCTTGATCAGACATCCTTTGGCTGTTGTCTGCATTCATCACTCATCTATGCCATATGTTAAAGTATGCTAGTTTACATTTGTTGTTTACTTGTACTAAAAACAAAAGAAAAAACGCCACAAACCACTTTGAAGGATGACTTAGAACTTTTTTCCCAGCAGCTACTTTCTTTTAAAAATCTCCTCAGTACTGATATTTTGTATCACACGAGAAATGTATGATCTTCTCTGTTGTGTGTTTTTCTATTTTTGAAAAGGAAAGATGTAATAGTGCCATTTATTTATAGTGGTGCTGGTGAGGTAAGTGTGAAGCTCTTCTTTCTCACCTTCATATGAAGCACTCCTTCCTATACTACCAGTGCTTTGCAGTATAAAAAGCTTGGACAGTTCACTTCTGGCCTAGGCCTTTGCTGAAGGCTTGTTTAGGTGCTCCTGTTTGAGGAGAGGTGGGATTCCCCACTAGGAGAGCTGTGCCAGCAGAACTTCCCTGCACAGGCCTTGTTGCACCAGAAAAAAACAAACTGCAGACAGCTTCACCCAAAGCAGAGATAGATTTGTAAAGCCCTTGAGTAGATGCAACGTCTGGCCTTGCATAAGAGGAAAAAAAAAAAAAAGCTGTAACCTTGTACAAGGATATTCAGAAACAGTGGTGTTAACTTTGTTATGCTTTTCTACCCCTGCAGTTAAAAATGATTTAAAACTATTTGTCTTGAGATCACTGTGAAGAAAGTGAGTCCTGTTTCTTTCTTTCAGTAATGCTACCACTGCTTTAAGGGTTCTATTTCCTAGGCTTTCCCAGTGTACTTTGGGAGAATCAAGAAGGTTGGATTTCCCAGCTGTTTTTCTTGCATTTTCTAGGATACATAGTGCCTGATGACGTACTGTACAACTCTAATGTTTTGTTTAAATGTACTTTTTCACTGATCTGAAACTATATAAAAAAAGATTACTAAGTTGCAGACCTTCTCTGCCTGGAGCTCTCACGGGGTTGGGTTTTTTAAGTGTTGCTACACAAGTAGAGATAAGTAGGAACCTTACTCTGTGCTTCCTGTTTTGAGTGGGGAAAGCTGACTGTCCACTGGGTTTAATGCAGGGAAAGAAACTGCATCAAAAAATGAGCAAAGCAGTGTAGGATAGTGTTTTACCTCCTTTCAACCCTAGCAAAAATAATGAAATCAACATCACATTCAGTGATAGTGTTCCTAAGTAGTAGCATTTAGTTTCACATCTTACAAGGTAAAGGTTAACAGCCAGACAGATAAATGGCCATATCTGCTTGTAATTTTAATATATTCTGGCTGGTTTTACAGATAAATCCCTGCAGGGCCTGTATTACCAAGGATTCTTTTGTTGAGATGTTTTCCCTAATAACTTTGGAGATCTCGAGTATTTGATTATTAGTATAGTAAAATAGGTGTTGGTCCATCTCTAATAAATGAAGTAAATCTACTACAGATTTAGACTGTTGCATGTTTGCCTTCGTTTAGTTTATAAACCAGCCTCCTTATTAAAACTTAATGGAACATGGATAGCTCAATCCTTTCTAGGATTTCAAAAGGACCAAGTAAAACTTTGTGTATCTAAAAACACAAACATGCATTAAAAGTATAATGTTTTTAAGCATGCACTTGAGAATAATGTAGCAAGCAAGAACAAAGAATGTTTGATGTTTACCTAATTGTTACCCTATTACTTGCATAAGCAAAATACTGAAACAGTTGGGCTGCATTGTCTCTGAAGCATATAAAATTATTCTCTAGTCAGTGAGCACCTTGTGGTTAAAACAACACAGAGAAGAACAAAACTACCACTGCCAAACAAAACCCAAAACCACAAAATGAAAAAAAACCCAAACCTATAACTGAAAAAACCCCAATCCCCAAAAAAACAAAGAAATGCCCAAATTGCTACACTCATAGATTTGTTTACACTGGTAAGTGATTCACTTCTGTGAGCTCCAGCTCTGATTCAGTCTCCTGATTTTCTGATTGCATTTTATAGAATGCTTTCCCTGTCTTGGCAAGGCTGTGGGTGTGCAGATGGAGGAGGAGGAGGCAGGCTGGCTGTGTAATAGCTCCCCATGCAGAGTCCTGATCTGTAATGAATGTTCCACAGCCAGCCCTCCGTGAGAGCAATCCACTCCCCTGCTGCAGATTAAGACTACACAAAAGCACTGAAGTGAGGAACTGTTGCCTGCTGGCTGCTTCAGTCTTTAGCAGCTGCCTCAGGAAAGTGCTAACAGGCAAACTGAACTTCTCTTGCATTGCTGGCTGTTTACAAGATCTCAAAACCTTTCATTTTTTCTCAAATCTAGAATTAAATACATTTACTGCAATTTGTTTCCTCAGTGATTAAATGTTACATGGAACTGACACCATTGCTGTGGGGTTTGGGTTCTACTTTTGTTGTTTTTTTTGGTTTTTTAATATATTTAAAGTCATCTCTTAGAATTGTTTTGAAATTAGCCCCGTGGTATTTTTGGTTTCATCTTTGTAAATGTCACCCTGTTTATTTTGGACGGTAGTAAACCAGATCCTATGGCAAAGCAGGCCTGTTCTGCTTGTCTGCTTTGTAAAGGGTCATGAGCTAGATACTGTAATTCAGCACTTAATGTATCTCTTTCTACTTAGAATTTCATGCTCTTTATTACAGTATTTTGAGTAGTTATGGCACAAGTAGAAAAGAGAGTGGTAAATGCAGCAAACAAGGGTTATGTACATCTGTAAACTGTAGTTGTACTCTGTGTGTGTGTGTAGTGGAAAATAGATTTCACTGATTTGCTGAATAAATTCAAACGCATCATTTTTTGTTTCATTGCAGTGTTCAGCTTTTCAATTTATATTGAAATGGCAGTAAATACAGTTATTTTTGGGTGTTTGTTAAGGCATGCTGTCATGGGGACATTGACATTTCAGCAGAATTGGGATTTTGCTCTCTTTTGTAACATGCTGTGTGAGCTCCGTTGTGATGACAAAATCCCAGCATTGTAATTATGAAAATGTTTTTGTTAATGAGGTTCTCAAATCTGCTTCTGCTTGTTCTTACAGTACAAGGATGCTGGTGCTGGAACATGTAAACCTGTCCACAAACTGTGAAGTTTGGATACACTTAATTGAAAATTATTATCTTTGCAGACCAACTAGTTCACCATGGAACTCAGATTTTTCATCTGCTGCTGTAATTGCTTGTATTAGCTCAGTTGTATATTCCATATTTTTATGAAGTATTCCACAAATTTTTGCAAAAAAACCAAGAATTGTTGCAGTGCTCCTTGTGCTTCTATTTTGCCTGGAGTTTGATTTGTGATATTTTTGGTGTTGCTCCTCCTGTTCCCTGTGTCACCACCCTCTTTCACCATTCCTTTCCAGGCGCACCTATGTGGGCAGCATGCCTGGCAGGATCATCAATGGCCTGAAGACTGTGGGGGTGAACAACCCTGTTTTCCTCTTGGATGAGGTGGATAAACTGGCAAAGAGCTTGCAGGGAGATCCTGCAGCAGCTTTGCTTGAGGTAAGAGGTGTTCAACTGCAAGCATTGTTTCATTTGGATTTTAAAAGAATTAAACTGGACTCAAGATGCACTGGACGAAAGAAGGCCTGACAGTGTTATTCAAACATCAGCTGCTGAATTCTGATGTGGGTGGGTTTCTCTCAATTGCTTTGGCACAATGCAGGTGCTGTTACATGGTGGCTAAGTCACATATAAATGTCAGTGAGCTGTACTTGAACACAAGGATAGATTTGGGGGTATTTTCTTTATTTAAATAGTGTTCAAGCCCTGAGCATCACTTATTTTGGGGACTTAAAGACATAAAATTTTTAATGATCAAATGTTGTTACTAAGAAAGAACTGTAGAGGATCTAGACAGTAACTAGACTTCTTCAAGTTTTCCCTTTTTTTCTTGGAACAATTTTAATATATTTTGAAGCTCTTGGTGGTACCAGCTTGTATTGGAGCTGAGCAGTTTTACCCTAATATGGACTAGCTGCTTGTTCTAAACTTTTAGGAGTATTTCTTTGATTAGTGTTGTAATTAACTTTCTGAACTTAGATTTTTCATGTAAAGCACAGATTCCCACTCCTTGACTGATTATGGTGTGATGAGTGTTAGCTTTCCGTGAGAGTCAGGTTTTCCATGAGTGCATTTTTTCTGAACTTCTGGCACTCTGACTAAGATGGGAATGAATCTAATTTTGAAGCACATATTACAGTTATTTTATCACAAAGGTCTTAGAGTTGTCAAAGTTGATTTGCTTAAAGACACAACATTCTGGAGATAAAATTGAAGACTTGGGTGAATGAGTTACTGTGGGAGTATTTTGTAAATCCCATCAAGTATTGAGATGTTATTAATTAGGTTAGCTGGGTTTTCATGAGGCCAAAACTGGAATTGTCATGAAGATGGTGAATTGAGACCTGTGCCTTGCAAGGTTCATGTGTCATCTAGCAGCAGCAGTAAGAAGTTGTCAGAACCTTCTTCCCAATTTCCATTTTCTGGAGTGTGATATGATATCCCAGTACAATTCCTTCTTCCACTGATTTGTGCATATTCAGTGCTTTTATTCTAGCAGCTTGCTGGAGAGAGGAAGGAGCACATGCTCAGGTGTAGAGAAGAGACAAAAGCATTGCCCTTCCCTGGGCAGAAGGCTGTGTCCATCTTGCTGTGCCAGCGGGGATGGCAGGGGGAGAGTGAGGGAGGGGATGGCACAGCAGGGCCGGGCCAGGCTGAAGTGTTGGGGCTGCGAGGGCAGATGCAGCACTAATGCACATGGTGGTTCTAGTATTGTGCGTGCTTAGAGATCCCTTGTACTGCTGTAGTTGTGCACTCCTCCTTCTCTTTTGTGTTTTCTCTGGCCCGAGGGACTGCCGTGCTCCCACTGTTGCAGCTGCACTGCTTCTGGTGTGGTTCTGTACCTGTTTCAGTCAAAAGGAGAGGCGTTAGTAATAAATACCCTCATTTTGTGAGCTAGCCTGGCTCAATTTCACAGAAGTGACTTAGGGCACAATCCTAGAAGAATCTCAGTTGTCAGAGCTGAGGTGTGGTAGCTTTAGTAAGTGGGGGTGAAAGTGGTTCTGATAGTATTTGCCTACAGAGTAATTCTAATGACTCTCTTGACTGACAGTGCTTAGTGCAGTGATTTAAATATGAAAAATGCTACTTAAATTAAGGTGTCATGAGCTCATCTGGATGCTGTATGACATTCTACAAATGAAGTGTCAATTGACTTTCTACAAACGTCATTATTGTCTTCCTGCTAGATAGTGGAAAATTACTGTTTTGACAAGGCCAACGAGTTCTTTGAAAATCAGTGTATGAACAGGCTGTGGTTTGAGAGCTCTGTTTTGATCTTTGCGTGTTAACATGAGCTAGTAGTAATTTAAATGTACTAGAAAATAGCATGGCTTCTCTTCTTTAGCTTTTAAAAATGACAGGTATGGTCCTTTACCTGTGCATTTCTCAAGTGTCTAGTACACTTTTCTAGGGTACATGAAGGGCCTCAAAGTGCAAAGAAAACAAGCAGGGGAGTGTAATAAATACATTATTCCTTGTACTGTTTCTCTGGGGATTTTATTTATACTTTGCTGAAAATGTAATGCTCTCCGTTTTTGAGTTTGCTGATACCTCTCCTGTCACTTGTCTTTCAGATACTTGAACTAAGGTGTCCTAATTCTAGTCAATGCATGGATAAAAAATACCTGAAAATTAAATTTTTCTGTTTAGCTGGCCGTTGTTTGCTGTGCAGACACAGTGATTTGGGATTTCTTGGAAAGAGTGTTCCAGTCATGAACCTAGATCTGTACATTAATAGTGGTAATTTTATTCAACCTTTGCTGGGTTTTATAATTTTTTTTCATTCCCTGTCCTGCAGTAGAGAACAATTGTAGTTTTCTATTGTGTAGTTTGTGAGGGCAAACGAATTTAATGAATACTTGTTTAATTAGTTGTGTTTGAGTTCTGGATACTTCGTGGCTGCTTTGAGACGTTTCTGTTTTCCATCTTTTAAAACGACATTCTCAGTGATGCTCAGCTCTGCTCCTGCCGTGGATTTTCCAGCTGAGTTCACTCCCCTTGGTCTCCCCACTGCCTGGGCTGCAGGGTTTATGTAAGCCCTGCTAATTGCCCATTAGTTGCATCTGGAGAAGTAATTGCTCTATTAACCGTGGCTGGCCTGCTCCCCTGCGAGATCTCTGTGCCCTCTACTGCTGGCTAAACATCCTGAAGCAGGTGCTTTACCTTTTCTAATGGACAGCTCGTGGCTGGACATAATAGCTTCATTTTCATCTGCTGCTCGTGGTTGACATGGTTGGAAAGTCCATCTGGAGCGAGCAGAGGTGGCTGTTGTGCTGGAGAGCAAACAGTAGTCAGTGGTCCCTAACTGCTGCATTTGCTGTTGACACTGCTGCTTGTCTGCTAAGTGCCGTCATTAAGTATGAAAGGCACATCTTTTATTCCTTAATGTGTAGGTGTGTTAAATTCTTGCTGTCCACAACAGGCCATGTTCAGGAAGAAAATTGCCATCCCTGTGATCCTGGGAGCAAAGCTTGGTGCTTTTAATTGCCAGATACGTGTTTTAGTTCTAATGCTTCTGCAGAGCTGTTGCTTCAGCAAGACAGAATGTCTTCCTATTTCCAGTTACTGTTCATTAACAAAGGAATATTTTAGTCTAAATTTAGATGACCTCTGTTAAAGACAGAAGAAAACAGAAATGGATCCAAGTGCCTGATAGTGACTATTTGTATGCAGGGAAATTAGACCAGGAGCATAGCCAGGCAATTAAATGTTCATGGAATTTATTCTGGATTTTATGGTAATAAAAAGCTGTTACAAAGAAGCCTTTGTATGCATGTGAGCTATCTGTCATAAATTAGCCAAGATATTTTGTGCACTGAATGTTCTTTTTGTACTTCATATTTCTGTATTAGTTGAATATCTTGGAAAACTTCTGAACTTGAACTTCAGCGCAGATACCTAACTGAGGAACAGTTCTATTTGCTTTGGAAAATCTGTTTGAAATACATAGGCAGAACATTGGTTTGTATCTTATTCTAAAAAACAGTTACCATGACAAAGAATTATGAGTCTGGAGGATCTCCAGCCCTTGTAAAAAATCTCAAATAATTCACATTTTTAGATGTAATCCGAGATGGTTTGGATTACAGTTTCCTTTATCTTTATTGGATAGTATTTTCTGCATGTGAGTATGGCATCAATATTTTGTGTATCTTTGTAAATAACATTCTAATTACCAGCTTGGCACTTAGCAGGGTTCATTAGGATTTCTAGTTGCAGATTAGAAGGAGGAAGAAATATACACGTAAATAAATGTGTCAAAATGCCATTTTGGTCTGTCAGAATATATTGTTTCTCAGCAGCTTTGGAATTACTTTGGAATTATAGACTGGAATTCTGTGAAAATAATGTTATCAGTATTTAAAAAAGGGATAATTTGAATTAGGATTAGCTGTTTAAAACAGTTTAGAAGAGTTTGCAAGAGTAGACTTTGAGTGGGAGGCTATTACTTGATATGGACTGGCTTGTTTTGAAGACTTTGTAGCTGCCATGCTTGCATTCCTTGCCGTTGTTGTGTCTCCCTGTAGTTTAGGGCTGGACTGGGGGGCTGGCTGAGGTGAGGCACATCTCTGAATTATGCTTCAATGGACTTGGCTTGTCAGGATACTTCAAGGCCTTTGCCTTCATTGGTAAAGAAGGGAGTAAATGACCTCAGCTGCTTGCTGAAGAGGGTAAGAAAAGCTTTTGAATAGCTTAGAGCCAGTGCACAATGGCATTCACTGAGTTCCAGCCCTAGGTTCAGAATGGAAGCATATCCTTCAGTTTGTTTTAAGATTTCACTATCAAGGGGAATGTGTAACTGCTTTTAAATCTGTGCAGCACTTCAAAATAAAATCCAAATTTATTCTGTTTCTTAGGAAAGCCAGTTCTGTTTCTGGCATTCTGTAGAAAAAGGATTTTCCTAATTTTTTGTGATCATAAATTTTTTCAAAAGATTTTTACACTTTTCAAAATGGAGGAGAATTTAAAAGTAATGAAAATCCAAAATAGTTTCTTTTATGACTATCAAAGAAGTCCTCAAATTCAGTTGTTGTTTATTACTTATCAACACTCTTCTTAGCTGTAATTCAGGTGGTGTGTGTTCATTTGGGTGAAGGCACATAACTTATTTTGTCAGTGGTGTGCTTTTTCTCACGAGATGCATGGGTCCCATTATTTGTGACATGAGAATTATTTGTGTTGGTGTAGCATTGATCACTCATCATTTGGGAAGGAAGAGTGGGTCTGTACTTCAAGGGGGTGTGAAGCAGAGGTGGTTCAAGGGTGATATAGAAGCCAGGAGCACATTGCTGTGTACAATGAACTTCCCATTGGTGGCACTGTTAAAAAATCTACAAGACAGCAGCTCAGCATCCTCGTGTTCCACATATGTAATTAATATTTATCACCTAACCTTAAATCTAGGCTAGTGATGCATTAGCACACATAAGTAGTACTAAAAGCATTAGGAAGACAACACAGTTATTGAAGCCCTAATTCTACTTGTTTGGTAAATTTTTAAGGCTAGTCAGACTCTGTGTTTTTGTTCTGCAGTGCTTGTTCAATTTTGCCTGCTATCTTTTGGGACAAAATGATTGTGTTGGGAAAGCCAGGGCTCACCAAGGGTCAGAGCTTGCCTGGAGTGTCATGGGCAATAAGAACTTGCACTCTTCCTTTAGTAATAAATGCTGGACACAGCAGAATGAGTGGGGCAGGTGATTTAGTGGCAGCAGATAAGGCTGGGATTGTGTTCTTCCCCTTGGTCTCACAGGAGAGATCTCAAGGGCTGCTGTGAGAGTAAGAAATAAGCTTAGAGTGAGAAGGGCTGCCAGCAGCAGATGAGGATTGGAGTCAGGGATTACCTGGGAGAATTCTCCTTGTTCCGTGGGACCACATGGGCTGCATTTCCAAGGCTGCTGTGAGTCCTTGAAGGGCCACTCTGCCACTGTGAAAGTCATGGAGATGCAGTGTAAGGGAGGTGCTTGATGGCTGGAGAAATGCTTCAGCACCTCTAGAAAAGGGCAGGAACAACTCATGGGGAAATGACTTTTTGAACTGTACATGTGATGTGACATATAGTCACAGAGTAATCCAGGCAAGGCCAGGATTTAGTGATATCCATAACCTATTTTATTGCTGTAAAGTCAGATTTGACAGATACAAATAGAATAAAATAAAATTGTGCATGTTTTATTTACTTCTGATTGAACAATTGCATGACTTTTGTGTTCACTCTTGTTAAGGTCTTGGATCCAGAACAAAATCACAGTTTCACCGATCACTACCTAAACGTAGCCTTTGACCTGTCCCAAGTGCTTTTCATAGCTACAGCCAACACTACAGCAACAATCCCACCTGCTCTGCTGGACAGAATGGAGGTTATCCAGGTGCCAGGTAACGCTGCAGTGCCTTCATTACATGGCTGTTGCAGGTCCTTAAACAAGTTTGGGGTGTTTTTGCTGAGATGAAAGGCAGCTCCTTCAGGAAGGCCTGGAGTGCATGGCTGGAGTCTTTATGAGGGACAGGGCAGGATGCCTCTGCTGTGGCCTCTGTCATGAGGACAGTATTTAGCATTGCACTCAGGAAAATTCAGTTCCGGGTCTGTGGTGATACATGGATACATTCTGTAATGATATTTTCCTGCACTGATGTGTTTGTGTTCCTATGTCTGTTGGCTGATGCATCTTTTTAAGATTCCGATGGAGGAAAGGGTCTTTGAAACACTAAAATTCTGTTCTTGTTCACATGAAGTTATGAATAGTCACAAAGGATCATACCAACAGCCTTGTAAATTGTAGCTAGGGGAGAGTTTTTTTGCTAAATTCAATCAGATAGAGTTGTAAAATATAAGAAATTTGATTATATTGTAATGTATAAGCAGAAAGATCATTAATAAATACATGTATTGTGGTGTTGTTTTTTTTTTTTTAAGGATACACACAAGAAGAAAAAATTGAAATTGCACATCGACACTTGATTCCTAAACAGCTTGAACTACATGGTCTGACTCCACAGCAAATACAGATTCCCCAGGGAACTACTTTGGGCATAATTACTAGGTAAAGCTGTTCATTGCTTTCAGGTTAAGTACCTTCTTTTATAAATCAGTTTATAAAGTGGTAATACAAATATATCTTAATATATATTGTCCTTAACAACTTCAGCAGGTCAATAGTTGGTAGTTTATGGAATTGCTATTTCCCTAGCTCTTGTCTTCTCTAGAGAACATCCTTTCTAGAGAGAGTTCCTTGCTCTTGCTCTCCAGGTGTGGCTCACAATGACTTGTGCTGACACAATTGCCCAGGCCCTGTGAATGAACAGCAACACCTGAGGCTGCTGTGGCTGCAGTGTGTGAAGCCATGGCCTTGGCAGCAGACAACATGTAGTTTAAAGAACCAAGTTGTATTTCTATCATTTTCATACAAAAAATGGAAATTACCCTTCTTTTTTTTTTTCCTTGTGAGTTGATGGGTACATTTGTCTAGATTTGGAATTAGGTTTAAAAAAATATGGGGTTTTAAAATAGCTTCTATTCATTAGAACTGGGGTTTTTGTTAGACATGACAGCAAATGTATTGATCAGAACACCTTTTGAGCTTGAAACTAGCTCATTTCCAATGGAAAAAGTGTACTGGGATTCAATGAATTGAAGTATTTTATGACCAGTGTTTTGGCTGTTCTGTTGTAGTGTTACTGCCTGGTGCTTCTTTTTAGTTCATAGACCAAAACAAAATATTCCTTTACAGCCAGTTCCTCAACTTCCAGTGAGCTATATATTTTAAGTTTTGAAATAGTTCTTCCTTTTAATTTTTATGCATCCCAGAAGAGCTCAGTGCTATTGGACATGGCTTAGCATTTCATGGTTTGGCACCAGGTGTTAGTCATGTCTTCCCACTCAGTAATTTGTCTACAATTTTATCAGTAAACAGTTATTTTGATAAAAACAGATTATATTTTCCCTATGTGTTAGAGTGGTCCGAGGTTTTGGTACCTTTCCCACCCCATTTGATGTGGCTGTGTGTTTGCACTGAAGAGAGCTCTGTGTTGCAAAGCACAGCCCAGCAGAGCCGCTGTCTCCCACAGGTACACGAGGGAGGCAGGAGTGCGGGCCCTGGATCGGAAGCTGGGGGCCATCTGCAGAGCAGTGGCTGTGAAAGTGGCAGAAGGGCAGCACAAAGAAGCAAAGCCAGACCGTGCTGAGGTGGGGGAAGGAGAAGGTGTGTATCTTTGACATGCTTTGTTAAAATGGGAACTTCTAATGTGGTCGCTGGGAAGCTAATTTAACAACCTTTTCTTCTATTTTATTTTTCCCTAAGGACTCTGTCTTCAAAAGCAAGGTAGATAGTATGAAATTATTATTATTATCTGCAGTTTTAGTGCTGAATTATGATTTAAGACATAAGTTGAGTAGTTTCAGCCTGCGGAGTTGGTCATTGAGAAGTTCAGTTTCTATTTCATGTCTTAGGGATGCAGTTATGATTTGTGTATATCTTCCTAGGTTTTTTTTATGCAAATCTTTCACTTCTTTTTAATAAAAAACTAAGCATGGCTGTAGTTCCTACTAGCTCAGAACTCAATCTGGTTATTTTGTTGTACACTAAAAAAATTGTCCGCTTATAGGGCTCTGAAATTAGAATTGTTTTAATGTGCCTTTTAAGACCATGCTTATTCAAAGTCTCTTGGAGCTTTCGTAGTTTCTCGGCATCTGTTAGTCTGGTCTTGTTTCCCATGTGTACAGACAGTGTTTTATCATTCTCAGTCATCAAACAGACTGAAAGAAAGCTAAACACAAAACTCTCAAACAGCAAAAATACCCAGGTAACTGCTTTACCAGTAAAGGTAGGTCTCTTTCTAGTCTGGAAATAGGAAAGGGAAGGATGAAGTCAGGCCCATGATCCAGTTCATGTGCAGCACACAACAGGTGGCTGCTCCCTTTTTCATGCCCCCATGAGCGTTTCTTTAACAAAAATGAACATCCACACTGTGTGTGGTGGAAGATAGGATGGAGGGTGTAGATGGCTGTGGCTTTGTTCCAGCCAGATGCTGATGGAGGTTGTTGATGTATGCAGCAATTTCCTGTTGGAGCTCCACAGTGCTCGTTTGCAGCCCGGGATGTCTGCAGGAGCCCTCAGTGTCAGGTAGATTAGAAATGTGAAAGGACAAACTCCAAACCTCAGGTTGAACTTCCAAAATGTGGATAGCCCTTGGTCTAATAAAATCTATCCAGCAGGGTGTTGTGTGTTCCATTAGTTTGTTTTTTGAAGACTGAAGGGACTTCAGGTGACAGGAAATTCTGCCAGTCTGTCAGAGAACGACTGAGTGTCAGAGGATCCTGAAACTGAAAACTGCAGAATGGCTGCTTGCTTTTGCTCCTGGATTCTCACAGACTTAAAATACCAAACAAGGCCCTGTTGGTTTGAGGTTCTGAAATAACTCCACAATGTAGTTGATGTGGAAAAACCTTTAGGTTCTAACATCTGTGCAGCTGGAATAGGTCTGGTCTGGATTGGAGGAGGATGAATGAGGAGACTCATTATCTGTTCCTTTAAAACCAGGCAGCAAACAAGTCGCAACAGTACCCACCCCTTTCAGAGGGTAAATCCAGGGGAGGAAATATAAGGGATATTTTTACAAGCAGTGGCAGTAATTAGAAGGGTGTTTGAAGAAGAGTTTTACCCACAGTAAAAACTTACATAATTTGTCTCTGAGAATCTGTTTCTTGACAGTCGTTCAGCTTTACCTTGCCTTTTTTCCCTAGCTCAGTATTTCCCTTCTGAAAATTAAATCTTCTTTTACCTTGTTGATTACTAAGGTCACCGTAATGTCTGTGAAAACTGAAAATATCAGAAGGTTGAACTTGGCAGTGTTTGCTTAAGCAGGTTCAGCTTGCTTCTCTCTGAACGTTTGGCTTAAAGGCAGTGAGCTCTCACAGTAGCGGTGATCCGTGAACAATCCTGCAATTTAAATCATCCTATCTGTATTAAAAGGCAGAGGTTTTAAGACTTATTTACCAATGCTTTCCTTTTATATTATGTGTGTGTTTTCTACCTTCTGTGCTCTGATGGACTTTGTGAAGTCAAACACTGGCTTGGTGGTGCTTCTGTGCTCTCTTCGTGAATGTGACTGCTGAGCCTTTGGGCTGTGCTGGCCCAGCTCACCAGCACCAGGCAGTATCAGGTGTCCTGGCTACTGCACCTTTGGCATGGTAATTTTGACAAGTCATATTTTCAAAGTAGGTAGCTGGGTCTAAAATGTGTTTCAGAGGTCTAATGCAATTGCTGAATAAAAAAAGATGTCATTCCACTCTTCAGGCATTCTGGTAAAATAGACAAGAGGTAGGTTCAGAGCACAGCTCGTGGTAGTGTAAGAAGAAACACTTTATTAAGGCAAGTAACAAAAAGGAACTGTATTAGACGTCTCAATCCAGTGAGAGAGTTATTTACCATGTTAAAATTAGCTCTGTGCTTGCAACTGAGGTATTTACACTGTTAAAATTAGTTCTGGACTTGCAACGTACCAAAGCTGAGTTAAAATAGCAGCCCAAGTGCCTCAAAAGGGGGCAAAAGGCTGGCATTTTTGGTTGACCCAGTTTGGAGTTAAGAAAGAAGTGAGCTGTGAAGATTTGCCTTTATACTTCTGAAGTGAAAACTGTCCATAAGAAATAGCTGTATTAATAAAAGGGAGTCTGAGGGACAGGTGTCTCTACAGTGAGACTTTGCTGTTACAAAGACTTGTATGGAATGGTGCAGTGCAAAGTGGGTTTTATTTTGTACTAATACTGAGCTTACACCCTGGTGTGTTTTTACAGTGTGTCATTTGCTGGGAGTGTATGAGAGTAGGAGCCTTTTAAAAATATTTTTTATTTTCATTCTGTCTGTTGGAAACAGCTAAGTGTTCAAAACAAAGTTTGTAAATATCTCCAAATACTTGCAAGTTGATGCAAATAATGAGATTTGTAGTCTAAATTGATTGCTTTGGCATTTTTTCTCCTGTTATGGACATTGGTGCAGTTGTGCATCATGATGATGAATTTTTATTTCATATAATGTATGACTCTGGAAGATTAGTTAACCAAGTTGTCATCCCTTAATAGTTTAATTTAGAATTATTTCTTGAAATTTTTTTCTTTATCTCTATAAAAATGCCTAGAAGTCATTTTTGCTTCCTGCATTTGTGGGTTGCTGGTGTGAGATGAGACTCTGCAGTTAGTGCATTGGTATGCCCTGAGTTGTGACTGGGAGAGGGCAGACTGCAGCCTTGCCTTGCTTGCTAAACCATAATTTATACCTGATCCAGAGCACACCCAAATCCCACCACGGTACCACAGCCAAATCCCACCTGCTGTGTTTAGTCAGCTGGGTGCCTCTGGCTGGTGGGTTGCAGTAAGAGTTAAGGACACTAGGTGGTAGAATCAGAGACTTTCCACCTGTTTTCAAGGCTCTGTAAAGATGAGGCTTTTGCCACTGTTCGGCAGTGGGCTCTGGGAGGGAGGGTACTGCCCTAGCAGAGCTGGAGACTCCCAGGCTGGCTTCAGCACTTCCCAGAAATGCACCACTGAAATGCACAGGCAGCTCTTAGTGCCTTCCTTGCTCCTCTGACTCCTGAGCTTCCTGGAGGGGTTGGTTAATGCAGGAGTGTTGGTTTGTGTCAGTTGTTGAGTTTGCACAGGGAACTTGAGCATTTTTCAGGGCTCTCTGGGGGAGTCATCCCTGTGTACAGCAGTGCTATCTGATATTTCACTGAAACTCTATCTAAGATCTATGAGACACTCCTCTAGTCTTTTGACAGTACAAGAAATTCTAGGAGTCACAAAAATATGTGAAACTCTCCTTCCTATTTTAGTGCAACTGCCTTGAGAATACAATGTAACAACTGTGCACTAAGGCATCATATGATGATACAGCAGTTGAAACCCAGACTGAAAAACAATTTGTCCAATTCAGACCCTAAGAGAGATTTAGGAGGTAATGTTTCATAACTAAAAGTGATGAAATGAGGATTGTATTTATGTTGAAACTGAGGCTTTGAACATACTTAAATATTTCCATAACCCAGCAATACAGAGCAGTTTGTTCTACTCCTTATGGATGAAACACTTGCTTTTAAATTAAAAGCAAGTTTCACCAAAGTGGTCAGTGTGAACTGACACATGAAATGTGCTGAGCATCAGTCCCAGGGTGCTGTGACTGCAGATGCACAGGTCTGAGCTCAGCTCTGCTGACCTGAGAGAGCTTCCCAGTTCTGAGGCAGCAGTGGGGGCCTTTTTCTGAAATTTCTGAAAATTGCTTGGAATGACTTCTCTGTAGGAAGTCAAAAAGGCATAAATGTTCTGAGAAATTAATTTTTAAAGTGTTATAGTGTTATTTTTTTCCATGTTAATTTATCTAAATATTCCTGCATGAATACCTCACACTCAAGTACTTCAAGTACACATTGTTATTGTAGGTCAGAAATGATGAAGTGCAATTATTTTGTGGAAAGAGAACTTTACTGATGCTGTGGGGAGAAATGCACATAGCATTAAATTAAAGCATATCAGTGTAAACAGGATTAGGGTCCCAGGAAACGGTCCCCTTCCTAAAGAAACACTTCCTAAAAGTTTGGTGTGTAAGATTTGGCAGTGGAATGTTGCTTTTAGGGTGCAGTTTCATGTTATGGCTGGCTTTGAATGTGAACTGTTGTCAGCAAAAGTAATTCCATCTTTTCTACCTAAATGCAGTTTTGGGGGTTTCTTTTAGTTTAGAGGGGCCAAAAGAATTCTGAGTCTGTCTGCTGTGTGCTGAAGTTAAGCAGCTGAATCTACAGCTAAGTCAGATGAGGAAGAAAGAATGCTATTTTCCTTTTAATTGCCCACAAACTTGGAACCTTGTCCATCATGCTAATGGTCTTTTTTATATCTCTAAATAGCAATTCAGCAAATCAGAATGTATTATGTTAAAAACTGCTTAAAAATGTTAGGCTTCAATTTTTCTATCTTGGTCAGTAAGTATGGCTAGAAATCTTTGGGTTTAAGACTTGTGTTACTAGTGCTTAATGTAAATCTGTTTTAGGAGGAGATGAGAAATGGCCACACGTTGAGGAAGTTTTAGACTTTTGTATTCTCTCATTTCCATTACATCTGTAGAAGGTAGCAGTCTTACTTTTTTTTAAATCTTTGTGCCATGAAATGTCTATTAAGATTAAATCTTTAATTATATTTAATAGTCTGTTGTTAGTATGTTTTCTTAGGAGTCCATTTTCTTACAAATCCATTATTTACATGTGAGACTTAGTTTTATTTTGGGAACTTGCAAAGACAGATTCCTGAAGAACATTCTGATCTTTGAGTAGCTGCAGATTCTGCTTGGAAAATTTTTCAAACATAATCCTTTTTTGGTTGGTTGTTTTTTGAACTTATTTTTGGTTACTTGGGGTGGCTATGTGTTGTTGTTTATTTTTAGTATTGCAATATTTAAATGTTAGAACAACTCAATACCATGCTGCTTTTGTGTAGCAGACATGTAATAGCAGAGCAGCAGGTGTTCTCTAGTGCAGTTTGCAGCTCTGCTAAGAGCACTTTGTGGCCTTCTAGTTTATTTTGCCAACTTATCTCAAAACTGTAAGATGATTAGGCTGGTGTCCTAATGAGAAGTTCTGTTTCTGGAAACTTGAATTTAAGTGTCTTGATTTAGATAAATATGTCATTTAGCTTGTACTGTAGTTTATGGCTGTTAGTCTGGGGTAGGTAGGGAACATACATTTGTCATTGTTAGTGGAAATCTTAATTACTTGTGTCTTTATAGATTCCTCATAGTCAGCACTTGTTTAAAGATGATAAACGAAGATGGCCTTTTCCTTCAAAGAAAAAGTTAGAGTTTGTAATTACATTTTGGGGACATCACTGTATGCTTTTATAGAAAATTAGATAATACCAGAACTTAGGTTAACATTTTTAGAAAAAAGTCTGGAGTTTGTTATTGTTGCATATTATAAAATGGAATCTACTCATTAGGTCAGCTAAACTCAAAGAAAGGAGTTTCTGATTCCTTTAACAGGGCAGGTGACCTCAAACTCCCTGATTTGTTTATGAGGAGTTTCTCTTCAGCTGTATACAGAGCTAGGTGAAATGAATACATTTGTGTTTGTTAGGCAGTAAAATCATGGTATAGAACAAAAGCAACTGCTTTTAAACTCAATTTTGTTTTGAAATATGAATTGCATCTCAGATTATCAAATAGTGTTGGAATTGCAGTCTGAATTACAAGAATAGCTTGCAGGGTCAAGTTTCCTAGACTTGCCAGTATTTATGTCTTTGAATTTATTATGTACAAAAATAGTAGTTTAACAAAAGCAGGGAGACATGCTGGAACAACAGGAGGCATCTGACTAAGGCAGTGTTTGCAGTAAAGGAATGGGATTTAGCCATGGAGCTGTACAATGGAGAGATTAGTGGCTCTTGGATAAGAACTGTTAGATTGGAGTCCTGAATGAAAGCTGAGTTGCTGCTGTCATATTAATAGTGATGTAGAATGTTTCCCTTGATACTCCATTAAGGCATTAGTGAGAATTGCACTGTCACAAAATCATCTGTAAAAAGGCCTTTATGTAACGGGATTAATAACAGGATAATTTGTATCTTGTGAAAGGAGACATCCTCATTCATCCATTCTGAGAATTGCTTTTGCACCACTGACCACATCTTCACATTGCAGTAAATAGATTCAATCAGTGATTTATGCTTTTCTGTGCTTGTTTGAACTCCTGGATCTTCAGTTACTGTGCATGCCCTGATGTGCAGAGGAAGAACCAGAAAGCTCCTTTTCACTAAAATTAGAAAGAATTTGAAGGAAGTAAACAACCCATATTTGGGTCTGTGGTGCAGGAGTCTTGAAGCTCGGTGTACATTGCTGTTTAACTCAGACTTCAGGTGTGTGAATAGGCTGGGGTTTGGCTGGGAAGAAAAGTCCTCACTCTAGTCCTCTGTGTGCAGGAGAGCAGCCCCAGGGCAGGGAGGCACTGTCCTGAGAGTGCCACAGAGCCTGAGGGACAGCTGGATTGTCCAAGCATTCTTCCTTTCTCTGATAGATGTTTCACTACAACACTGCTTAGGGCTCTTGGGAAATGCTGATAAGCCTCTTGGATCAGATTCTGTGGGGAAATGATTCCCTGCTTGCACTGGCCCTCTGCTCCCAGTCCCTTGGTAACTGTGCAGCGTCAGTGCAAGTTCTTAGTCATGCAGACAGCTCCTCTACAGGCTGAGTGTGAGCCTTTGGCATTGACATGGCTCCCATTACAGTTCACTTTGTATAGAAAGAGAAAACAGAAATTTGAGAGCAGTTCTGCTAAGGAAGCCATTGAACAGGTAAGAAATCCACTCATCCTGTGAGTGAAGGAAGGGAAGAGCCCCCTTCTGAACCCATAACTACTGCTTTAATGTGTGGTCCCTCCTAGGTGACACTTGAGTATATTGCATTCAAAAGTGTCAGGCTGCTGGGGGTTTATAGCCCTTCCTGAAGAGTGTATCATGCCTGTAGGTGTTTCTGAAAATGTCTGGTAATTAGACCTTGGAGGAATTTTTTGCTGCTACTAGTTATTGAGCATGACACCTTAGCAATATCTCCTTCGACAAAGAAAAGAACAGAGCCCTCTGTATGTGTAGTATTTCAAGACAGAAGCCACAGATTGCTGCACCGAAATTGAGGTTGTTCCACTGAACAAGGCCCGTAGGTGTTGTGTTCTGAGCTGGCTGTGGAACAGGCAGGATGTCAATTTTGTGAGGAAGCAGCCTGAGCAGGTGGAAGGTGTCCTTGTGTGTGATGGGGGGTTGGGCTGATGATCTTTAAGCCTTCCAACCCAAACCCTTCTATGACTGAGAAAAGCCATAGAAGTCACAGGAGACAAAAATCAACATGAAAAGTGTCACATCAGAGTCTGTGCTGCAAGGGCTGCGCTGGAGGTGCTCTGTGCTGGGGCACAGCTGTGAGCACACAGGACAAGAGCAGGAGTTGCTGCACTGTCAGAACTGCCCTGTTCAGCTGCACGTTCTCTGTTACACCACGCTGCACGTGATTCCTCCTGCAGGAAGAAATCCTTCCCTGGGAGGCTGAGGAGGCCCTGGCACAGATTCCCACAGAAGCTGGGGCTGCCCCATCCCTTGAAAGTGTCCAAGGCCAGGTTGCATGGGGCCTGGAGCACCCTGGGATAGTGGGATGTGTCCCTGCACGACCCTAAAGTAAGATCAGCTTTAAGGTCCTTTACAGCCCAAACCATTCTGATTCTGTGAAATACTGGTTTTCTGCACAAATCTGGTGGAAAGTGCAAAGTCTTAAATGAGCCTAATGTGTTTTGCTATTTGAATTAGTTTAAAATGCACTTAAGCTGATGAGTTGTATCTCTGTCAGTGCTCTAGATTTAATTTTATATTTGATGAACAGTTAGAACATATTTAGGCTTAATAATTAAATTTCATGCCATATTATCTTTAATTTGACAAGATTTGTGAGAGATGATTTGAGCACATTTTCCTGAACTTAACTGAGCATTTAGCTGCATATTTGATTTTTCTCTGTCACGATTTTTGAACAATTCCTCTGTCTAGGAAAGACCATTACAAATCCTAAATTGGATTTTCTTCCCTTAGATTGCAAAGAACACGTCACAGAAGATGCCAAGCCAGAATCCATCAGTGACACAGCTGACCTGGCTCTGCCACCTGAAATGCCAATTTTAATTGATTTCCATGCTCTGAAAGATATCCTGGGGCCCCCCATGTATGACATGGAGGTAACATCCTCATTTGTTTCTGTTTGACACTGCTTCTGGCTGACATGATTATTGCTACTGACGGAGTCTGTACAATGTTAGCAACTTCAAAACATGTTAATAACAGCACTGTGTTTCTTTGTATTCCACAAAGTGTGTTTTCACCTGAAGAAGTTTTTCTTTCTTTTTAATTCAGAGTAAGTAAATAACAGAAGAGTCAGGGCATTATGTTAGCAGAGGTTCCTGCAGCAGCACTAAAGAATGTGGTGGTGTTTTTTTTCAGTTTGAAACAATTTTGCTTTTGTTTGAGGGATGTTTGGTGATCTTGGGAAAGAAGCCAAAAGCAGAACCCAGGAATCCTGTCTCTGCAGCAGCTGTGCTAAGGACTGTCCCTCATACTTCCTTAAAGCCAGGCAGCATTTTTGGGTATTGAAACCACTTCAGTTTGCACCAGAAGTTCTCAGACATGCTTTAGGTTAATGTGACTCTTAGCTATTAAAATGTTTTATGATCAGTCAGGCACATCCAGCTCTACTCCTCAGTTGGCATATTTCAGATTTTTTGCTTTTCCTCATCTGTATTTTGCTTCATTCTGTGGAATTGCCCTCAGTTAAAGTAGTTTGTTAATTTGGGATTCTCATTTCACCAGTGACAGTGCAGTTCTCTGTTTCTGAGAACTTTTCCTCTTACAATTCTTTTCTCCTAAATCAGAGGACCAGACTTCCATTGGTATTTGAAGAACAAAAAGGGGACAAGGTGATTGGGATGGCAGGAGAAAATCAGTGATTGTTCAGGAATGAATCAGTTCTTAGACCTGAACTGAGGCTTTTGGATATGAAGATTTTATCATGGAAGAGACAGAAGTGAGGAAACAAACTGAAAGGAGACAGTCCCACTGATTGTGACAGAGGATAGTGATGGGAACAGTGGGAGATGGGAGGCAAGGAAGATAAATGACCAACAGGCTGCTGTGGGTTCTGCTCTGCAGTCACAGCCTGGGGCTCCTCTCTGGGTCTGACCTCAGAGCTGCACCCTGGGCCTGCATTTGCCCATTTATCAGCAGCTGAAACAAAGACACCGTGGAGGCAGCCACTGTGTCAGTACCTGCATGAGGCTGAGCAAAAGAACTGAAAACATGACATGACTTAATTGATCTGTTGTCCTTCAGGGAATTCCTGGCACAGGGATTCATCTTTCACCTTTCCAGGGCATTGCTTGGCTGTTGTCTGCACAGCTCTCCCAGCAGGAAGATGTGACAGAATATTCAGCTCCTACTTGCTGGATTAATTCATTTATCACAAATAAATAATCTCACGTGTCTCCCTACAGAACAAATGTTGGAATAAATCACATAGAGAGGCTTTGAAAGAATAATCTCAGCAGTTTAAAGTGCAGAAGATTTAATGAAACGTTTCAGCACAGCACACTTTTGGGGGAAAGGGTTTCTAACATATCCAGTGGATTTATAACAAACTATTTGTATTTTTGGCTTGGATTTTAGTTTGTGTTTTAGGGGATTTTTTAGCTTTTTTTTTTTTCTTTCAACCCTTAATTCTGCTCAAGTAACAAAATATTATTGGCTCCTCAGGAAGGCCCATCAGGATTGGTTTATATCCTCATAAACTGAGTGAAGTTGAAAGGACAGAAGCTGTAGGTCAGGGAAATGGCCTGTTCTAGGAGTGTGAAAGTGCAGATGCCATAAAAGAATGGCTCTGTTTCATGAGACATGCACAGCTCTAATTAGGGAAAAAGAGTACTTTCTGAAGCAAAACCTGTCCAAAGCACAGGTTTAGATTGGCATTTTTATCTAAGAACTATCAGTCTTGTGGTGATATTTCTGGGAAATCCTCCTCCCTTAGAGGGAAACCACTGTTAATGTGCTTTGCCAGCAGTGATTTGCCAGGGAATGAATCAGAAGAGTAGAAAAAAAGTAGGTACAGTCAGGCTGGGAGAACCTGTGGAAGGAAAATAAACATGCTAAAGGCCAGCAAGTGACTGAAGTGTTTCTCATCTTCCCATTGTGAATCAGGGACTTACCAGCTTCTTGTCCATTACACTGACTTGGTGTAGCTCCAGAACTGCAGATGGTGACCTGAAATACTCTAAAATAAGTGACTGTGCTGAATGGTAAGGCTTTAATTTTGCGGTGTCCAGGCAGCTAAAATGCATCTGACAGTATGTTCATGTGCTCAGGGTACAGCTAAATCACAGCTGGGTTGGTCTCATCTGCAAAAGTTTTCAACCCTCAAGACTCCATGTAGGTCAGTGACATCATCATCTGACAGACATCACCAGCCATCAGCTGGTTCATATGGTCATTTTTAATTGAAGTTGTTTAGAAAGTGTTAGGATTTATTCTAATTTAAATTCATTTGACTTTTGGTGAGAAGAAATTATTCAGAGCTGCCAGGAGTGATTCAGTCTTGTGGGGCTCCCTGTAACACTTTGTGGGTGCCTCACGTAGTCCAGTGTGCTTTCCTCTGGGTCTTGGGGGCTCTGTGGCTCTGGCTGTGTTCAGGGATTTCCAAGGGGCTTTTCTGCAGCCCCGTCTCAAAGCTGCCAGGGCATTTGCCACTTGTGCCTGTCAGCAGGCTCAGGAAAGGCTCAGCTGAGGAGGTTGCAGCAGGGGTGGTGCCGTTTCACTCCAGGACAGCAGGAGAGGTTGCTTGGCTTTGGAGGCAGGAGGTAATGCAGGGAGCAGTGGTCCAAAGGTGATTAACACCTACTGCACAGCCAGTTTCTCTTCTCAGATCTCAACTGGCTTGTGAAAATACGAGGAGGTACCTGCCTAGTCTGAGGTTAGAGGGAGCCTGTGCTAACTGATGAGTCTTTAAAAACCATTTGTGTTTTGATTTGTTGTCCCATTTGCTGCGCTCTGCCTCTGAGTTCTCAAACAGTCTCTAAAGTGTTTTCAGTTGATCCAGAGTCCAGTCTAAAAAAACTGAAACTAAACCCCCAAATCAACAAACCTTGTTGATGGCTGCTTTGGGCTGGGAGAGGGTGTGGACAGTTAATTTTGTTCATTACACCTGTAATGTTTGAAATCATGATGGTTTGCCAAAACAGCATTGTCTCCAGTGCAAAGGGGAATGTTCCAGCGTTACTGGATTTCAGTGTGACCAGGATGAACTGACTTTGTTAACCTGAGTAACTAAAATAATCAGAGTAAATCACCGTAACTAATAACACACAGGGAATGGATATAGAAACTATGTTAGCAAAAATGAAAATGCTTGGTGAGGTATTTTGATACCATAGAAGTGAAACATGCTGTTCTGTACAATTTTCTAAAATGCTAGAAAAGGAAGAGCCTTCTTAGCTAAATCATGCTCATGAAAGCAAATGGCAGGATGTTGATGCCAGTGCACAGGTAAGGGAGAGCCCCAGGAGCAGGGGCTGTGTGGCTCCCTTGGCTTTGGCTGCCAGCCTAGCTGCTGATTGCCTGGATGCTTGTAATTCCTACAGGGACTCTGTCAGGTGTCCCTTCTGCCTGGCCTGGGAACACATTCACGTTTCTACTGTTGAACAGTGTTTGTAAATGTCTGCAGGGAACAACATCGGGGGCTTGGCTGGCCGCAGCTCAGGCAGTGCCACCACCTTTAAAAAGGCTTTTGGGGAACACGAGGGAGCAAAACCGGCTTTGTCACAGGAGTACCAGTCAGGGCAAACACACTCCAGCAGATGGGTTAAGTCACTTAAACATTCCGTTGGGATTGAATGAATACCTGAAGTCCTCAGAGGAGAAAGATTCTTACGGTGTTTTTGGGGGCAGGGAAGGTTTCAAGAATGACACGCCCAGATGTTGGCCGTGGCCTTAAGCTAAGCTGCCACATACAGCTCCTGTTGTGTAATTAGCGTTTACACGTACCCAGAACTACTGCTGCATTTAGTAATAAATAAAATACAAGAGATCAGACACTTGGCTTAACTTTTGTGTTTTGATGGGTACAGTTGTTTCCAAGCCAACTATTGGATTGTTTTGCAGTGTTCTTTCTGGCTGTTTCCCCTCAGGTGTCGGAGCGGCTGAACCAGCCCGGGGTGGCCATCGGGCTGGCCTGGACGCCGCTGGGCGGGGAGATCATGTTTGTGGAAGCGAGCCGCATGGACGGGGAGGGGCAGCTGACGCTGACGGGGCAGCTGGGCGACGTCATGAAGGAGTCGGCTCACCTGGCCATCAGCTGGCTGCGCAGCAACGCCAAGAGATACCAGCTCACCAACGGTGGGAGCTGCGGCTGCAGCCACAGCCGGGGCTGGGACACTGCTGAGGAACCCTGAGCCGCTCGCTGGGGGCGTGCGACAGAGAGAGAAAGGGCTTGGGCCCTCGGTGCTGGCCTGAGGATGAGAGCAGCTCCACAGTGCCTTTGTGTAGTTCTTTCCCCGATGCTGCCGGGTGGTTGTGGCCTGGCAGAACACGAGCTGTGTCTCCCTGCCCTAGCCTGGAAGGTTGTGGGCAGCCTCAGTGCCAAGGTGCTTCTCCTCAGTTGTGGCAGACGGTGCCTCTGACTCATTTCTACACTCAAGCTTTCCAGCAGTATTTTCACGATGGAGACAGATATGGAAGTCTAGTTTTTCTCTGACAGGTTCTGTTAAAAGGTTTCTGTAGTCTAAGTTTTAGTATTTTGGGAACGTTTGGTTTGTATGGCAGCTGTGGAACTGCAGTGCAGTAGGGCTCTGGACAAGAACATTTTAAATATGTTTTTGTCTGAACCTCCCAGGACATGTGGAAATGTGCTTTCTAGATTGATCATCTGCTGGTCAGGGCAACAGCTGACCAGTATCTGTCACTATTTGTGGAAGATAGGTTAAAAACTAAAACGGAATTAATGTACAGAATGCTGCAGGCATTACCTGTGTGCCTGTTTACCTCTCTGGTTTACACTCTGTGTACTCCATTACAGGCGAAAGGATGTAAATGTGAGTTTCACTTTATTATAATTTGAGTTTCTGTGGAGTGTTCTCTGAACACTGACATTGATGACTTGGGACATAAAAATTCTTTGTAGAAATTCCTTGGTTTCCACATTAATCCCTACTCTCAATTACCCAATGCACACAAACACCAAGCTTATTGGTTATCATGTTAGAGTTTTTTCTAGGAATTTGGATGTAGGAGAGCTCATTGGGATTTCTCTTTGTTGTTTTTTCCTAGAGCCTCTGCAATATTGTGTTGTTTTTTTCAGCCCACTGTTAATAAATAGTGCCGAGGCTATTAGTTCTTGGTGGGCTTTTAGAATAAAGACCAGGAACAAAATGGGTCTAGATTTTTAACATTCAAACCATTCTTTTTTCCCTTAAGCTTCTGGAAGTTTTGATCTCCTTGACAACACTGACATCCATCTGCACTTCCCAGCTGGAGCTGTCACAAAAGATGGACCATCTGCTGGTGTTACCATAGTAACCTGCCTTGCTTCACTCTTCAGTGGGCGGCTGGTGTGCTCAGATGTAGCCATGACAGGAGAAATTACACTGAGAGGCCTTGTTCTTCCAGTAAGTATCATTGGAGAAAAGAGCTAAGTTGTGTTAATTCTCCTTACTTTGGATATAAAATCTGTTTATAGCCACTCAGAAAAGAGTGGATCCAGAGCCTTGCTGGATCATTCCTTAGCAGCAGTGCAGTCTCTGCGGGTGCAGTTGGAAGAGGCCAGGCTGCTGCAGGACTGCCCCACTCCTCCGCTCTGCCTTTCAAGCTAAAGCCAGCCTTGAGGTGGCTTTTTGGGAAAATACATTGAAATGTCTACTTGGAAAGGAAACCTCAAAGTCTGAAAATGCAAGATGGCTCTAAAGTCTGCACTGCAGTTTCTAAATGTACTTCCTGAGACTGTTGATACAGAACTACTGCTGATGACTTTGAAAAGTTGTGTCTTAAAGCTCTCACAGTAACTGCACACAGGTTACTCCTGAATCTGTGGATCTACTTTTAGGTTTCTCTTAAATGCTGGTCCTTGTATGTAGCTGAGGCAAATGGGGTTTCCATAAAGCTTTGTCATAGCATGAAGGCAAAGAAGGCGTTCAAACAAACAGAGTTAAGTGTCAGTGGAGCCTGGCACAGCTGCTGAAGCCCATATGGGAGTTACCATCTCACACCAAATGATGGACAGGAGGAGGATGAAGCTGGAAATCAGGGACAGGACATTGTTTCCTGCAGAGGAGACAGAACCAGAGGTGCCATGGTAGGCAGAGCCTGGGGCACCCTGCAGTGGCTCTGGGGGCAGCCAGCTTGGCCCTGCAGCCAGCCTGTCCTGGCTGTGCCAGGCACTGACCGCGCTGTGCCGGCTGCTAAAGCTGTGTGCAGACATAAGGTGCCTGTAAATATTAAACCACATTTTCCTCCTTCCCCAAGGCACTCTCTTATCAGTGACTGAATTCCCAGGGCTGTGCCAGGGGCTGCCCTTGCTGCTGAGTGTGCAGCACTGCTCGGACCCCTGGGTCACCGTCAGGATGTGTCTGAGGATGCTGTGTCACAGCAGCCCTTTGTACTGCAATTCAGGCCCTTCCTCTTTTCTAAAGCATTGGGAAATCACAAGTTTCTGCTCTAAGATGGTCTTTAGGAATAGAAGGGAGTTTGAGGGAAGAAGCTACAGCTTCTTGGTCAGAAAAACCAATTTAAGCCCCCTGTTTACATCTCATTAGCAACTCAACCAGGAGGCTCAGTGGAGCAGAGCCTGTCCACTTCTGGAATACAGTTTTGCTTTGCTGTGCATATTTTGTTGTACAGCTCAAGTAATTTTTCATGGGACATTGCTTCCTTAGGCTCTTTTCCCCCCCAACACTGCCTTTTATCTAAAAGATCTTCTGTTCTAATGCAGGTGCAGGATTTCAGTACATGACATAAAAAAAATGGAGTGAAGGCCACTTTTGTAAAATAAATTCCTGAAAAGCAATGACTTTTCCACTACTGATTCTCTTGTACCTGCACGCCTGAATTTTTCTCGTTACTAGCTGTTACAGAAAGAATACTGTAGCATATTAACATATTGCCCTCATTAAGCACATGATGAGCTACAACTCTGACTGCATTTTTAATTGCTTTCCTAAATGACTGAGGGAGGTAGAACCTTTCATCAAAATTTAACTCCTGATGTGATGTTACAATAATTATTTCATTAGATTAGTTTGTTGTTTTTATACACGTATTTCTTCTCCTCCTTAGGTTGGGGGAATCAAAGACAAAGTGCTGGCAGCACACCGAGCTGGGCTGAAGAGAATTATCATTCCGCAGAGGAACGAGAAGGACCTGGAGGAGATTGCGGCGCACGTGCGGCAGGAGCTGAGCTTCGTGCTGGCCGCGCGCCTGGAGGAGGTGCTGAACGCGGCCTTCGACGGCGGCTTCGCTGCCAGGGCCAGCCTGGAGCACCTCAACAGCAAGCTCTAGGAGAGGGGCTGAGCTGCTGCTCTCTGCACCTCCACGCTTCTTCATCTCTTCACATTTAGGGGTCGGGTACAACTATGAGCTAAAGGGGAGTGTTTGAGCTAAAGGGGATGTTGCTGCTGCAGTTACCAACCTGAAAGCACCCTTTATGGGCATTTGCTGCTTTTTATCATTAAAGGATCTTGAATTTCACTTCCTGATGGATTTGAGCATGATAAAGAATTCCTTAGGCTGTCTGGCACCTGTGTATGTACATGGCAGCAGCTGGTCACATCCTTAAAGAGGAATAATGTGCAGCAGGAGAAGCTCATAGATGGGGTTGTTACAAAAAGCAAACTGATTTATTGCTAAGTTTATTATTTACAAAATATCTGTAATAATAATGAAGAATAATGTGCTAAGGAGCAGCAGTGTCGGGGGAAAATAAGGTTTCTGAAATCTACAAAAATACACTTAAGGCATCCTAAGAGCAGCACTATGGACTAATAAATGAAGTGAGGAAGTTCTTTCAGCACTTGGTTCTAGTTTGTAGCCAGGCCACTGCAGCCACCATTTTCAAAGGCAGGAAGCAATGCCAGAACTGAAACGTAGGAACTGTTGTGTAGGAAGGGAGAGAACACATCAGTTCCCATGGGCACAGCTGTCCCTGCAGCGGCAGGACGGGTGGAGTGTGCTTGAGGCCTTAATGAAAAAACCCAGTCATGCTTTGGAGGGACAGACTGCATGTCCTTCATTCCTACCCACTACAAACCCACTTGGTTCTGGGATGCCTATGCTTGGAGGTTCACCCGTGGAAATTAAATCTATCTGAACAATGCCAAGAAAATTCTGAATCATTGTTCACTGTGAATAATGTAAGGGTTAAGAAAATTAAGAAGTCTGGCAGCCTCCCTGTTCTTTGATAGCCTCATCTCCCCTTGATCCTCAGTGAGAACTCCGGGCCTTTGGCATGGTTTATTCCAGGGTCAGCCCCACAAGCAAATCCTGGATGTTGTTACATCCTTTTCTTATTCACTGGTTCTCAAACAAACCCCAAAGTGCTTATGAAATACAAACTGAAGCAGTGACAACAGCCTGTTCTAGAAGCTGCCTAAAAATCAAAAGGAAGAGTTTGCTTTGCTTTCATTTTCATAGGTAACAAAGCTGATTTACCTGGAACATAACAGCATTGATAATAATCAATTCAGTGGGAATTTCAACAGCTATTTTACAAAAGATTTTACAACGTAAAAAAAAAGACTTAATCTAATAAAATGATAAAAATAGAACCTGCTTCTGTGTCAATATTTTAAGCGCTCTACTCTTAGTCACTCACAAGCCAAGTTCCAAGACTACGGACCCAGTGTCACGTGATGTTCTGCCTCATGAGAAACTTGCAGGGAAGAAGTGCAAAGAAACTTCCCCCTGGGTAAAACCCCAGCCTGGTAACTCTGTGCTGCTGCTTTGCTTTTCATCAAAGCAGGAGGAAAATCCTCTACCGAACGGATGGAGAAGCCATCCTGCACTGCTCTGCACCGTGTGAGCACTGACATGCTTGGAATTCCAGCACAGTCTGTTTCCACATGGACAAAACAAATCTGCATTTTTTTTTTTTTTAAGAGAGTAAGGACTACTAAAAAAAACTTTCCAGCATGGCAAAACAGGGAGCTGCTCCCCAGAGAAGTTAAAGGATGACTTTCTGTCTGACACATCATCACTCCAATTCCTAAGTCTGGTCCCTGTGGACTCCACCTGAAGGTGAGGGGTTTAATGCCAGGCATTCACTGCCAGCTGTTCCTGTCCCTGCTGCCAGAGCTGAGGCGGTTCTGGTACTGTGCTGAGATTTTTTTTTAAACACACATAAGCATTACCCATTATAGCAGACACTACAGCCACACTTGGCTCTCACTGAGCACAATGATCCCGTGCAGCAGAGCCACAGCAGTGCAGAACCCCTGAAGGCATCTCAACACCCTGGGGAGCATCTGCTTAGGAACAGACAGACCAGAGATTAAACTTGTGTCCCTCAGCAATATACCCCAAAACAGTGGAAGCTTATCAAAAGTAAAAGCTCCTTTCCTCTATCCACACTGTAAACTGCTACAGACAGTAACTATCCCACCAGAACAATCCCTGCTTTAATCACAGCAGCTTGGAAAAAATTCTGGATAAAACAACAGGACAAGCAGCAATACAAAACCATTCACCTGCTTTAATTTTAAAGCACTACTGCAAACAAGAACTAGCAGGAACTGTCACAACAGAATCAAAATACATCCACATTTGTCAAACATTTTAAGGCCTTTTTTTCTTTAAAGGGCAATGAAAAACCACGGAGGTAGTGCTAGCAGACAAATGCAAGATCTACTGCGTTTCATCTTTTAGAGACAAATTTGAATACTCCTTCCCAATACAGCAAAGTAAAACAGCACTTTCTAAAATAAATAGCTAATGTTAAGACAATGCCAGGCTTTAATACACCATTTATTTTAGATAAGGTAGTAAACTGTACAGATTTCTAGTATGGTTTCTTTTTTCATATATAACAGTGTAGTTGACTTACCAGATCCTCACACTCTTTAGGCTTTTAATACTTTTGAGGATCTGGGCCTAAGGGTAGTTTCATAATTCCATCAGATGATGGGTATTAAAAGTTTTACACAATTATTTAACACCAAATGGAGCAATACTAATTTACATTACAGTAAGTCAGCACACAGTAGCTATGCTACAGCTCTTGTCCTCTGTGAAACATGAAGCAGGCTGTCTGAGCACAGAGGGCAGCTCGAGCTCGCAGCACCGCGAGGCCGCTCCTGAAGGGCCTTCCAGAGCCCAGGCCCGACCTGCAGCCCCTGCACCGACAGCACCGAGCCCCGGCTGAACCCTGGGCAGAGCAGGGCCCGGCCCCGCACAGCCCCGGCTCCCAGGGCAGCCTCCCAGGGGCCACAGAGCTTCTGCACCACCCTGCCCGGCACAGCCGCAGCTGGGATGGCTCAGCCAGGCGTGCACCGGGCAGCAGGGGACAGCGGGCTCCTCTGAAAAGAGTAGGTAAAGACAAACTGGAGGTAAATGTAGACAAGCTTAATTAGGTGAGAGTAATTACTGAATTTAGAAAACTGCAAACAGTTGGCAATATATTCAAAAGGAAAAAAATGCTAGATTGCAGGAGTTTTGGAAGCATTTATCTACTGTCACAAGGTACATCTTTTAAATTACATCTGTGCACAGTTCAAACAGTTTAAGTATCAAATTTTCAGAGTGAAACTTTTACTACATCAAGCCAACTATTTCTGTAATATTTTATTAATCCAACCCAATGAATTTTATGTTCCTTACCTGTAGAACTACTTACCTCATCATGCATCAAAAATAGTAAGAACAAGAGTTGTCTTAACAGATCAACTTCTGATAAGAAAGTTAAGACAGTGCACAGTAAATAAATTGTATTTTAATGTGTTACAAAAGTAGTCAATAGCCAGAGCAGCTCCCCCACACGTCCACTACAACTCAGTTTGACAAAGATTTCCTTCCTGCTCGAGGTGGAACAGCTTTTCCCTGCTCGCCTGTGTCTGTTTTGTAACACAAATCCCGTTTACATTCGTGGTTCAGGTTTGCACATACAGGCAGTCTGCATAAAGCCCAGTATCCTTCCAAAGCTTTAGGGCTGGTCAGTCACACCTGGAAGAGATTTATCTGCATTGTCATGTGGATCATGTCACCAAAATGAGATACACAAGTCAGTTCCAGACAGTTGCTTTAGTAACAACCAAAAGACATGAAGACAAGAAACTGAGCAAGAGCATCAATGTGTCAAACTTTGAGCTAAAGCAAAAAGCAGAAGTTGGCTGTTTTTTTTCATTTGCCAGGTAATCTTTTAATGACAAATATAAAAAGACTGAAAACATCTCACTCTGACCGCCTTTTTTTTTTTTAGACAAATGGTCTGCTTTTATCATTACAAATATTGTGTAATACAATACTCTCTTTGTACTGCAAACCAACAAATACAAGGATGCAATCCATTTCCTAAGCATCTCTAAATTTGAAATGTGAATTACTATTCTTTTTTTAATTTGGAAAGTTCTTAATAATTGTTCATTTTTGTTAGAAGGTAACTCAAAGTACAACAACATCTAGACCTGTTTTTAAAGGAGCTGTCTTTCCTGACACATCTCTGAACATAAGCACTCCTTCTGAGTTCAGTACATTCACAAATAGCTCAATTAAGAACAGTATCACCAATGAATCGACTACTGGAAAGAGACAAAATTTACCAAACATACAGAAATATAAGTTTTACCATAGCAATTATGCATATCAAAAGATGACACCTGTAATTAATTTTAAAAAGATACAAAAAAGAGAAAAAACCTGAATTACAGAAAAGAAAGTCATATTTATTTAATGAAAAACTAGAAGTTAATAAAAATTAGCAAATACACAAAAAATATACACAAACAGCAGCAATACTATGTAGTGACTTACAAAGGGGGGGTGGGGAGGAGGAGGGGAAGCAGCGGCCAGAGACCAGACCGCTCAACATGGCTTGTCAGTCAAAGGGGGAGGAAAAAAACACAAACAAAAACACGAAACAGTATCCTTTTCAACAGTACAATCAATCTACAAACAAGTTTTTAGAATTATTTTACAACATTTCCTGTAGAATCAATTCTTAATACAAAAGATGCCCATTTTGGGTGTATATATATTTTCAGTGGTTTACTGTTGACTTATTTTAAATATATTAGTTACTACATGCAACTGCTTCCTGTAATTTAACAGCCTTTCCTTTTATTTACCTTCATTTATGTCTACCCTCCATCTACCAAATAATTTGTCTGACAGTCAAAGATGGTTACCCTATTTCTGCTAAATTAAACGCAACGGTTTTAAACACTGGCCTGAAGAGGTTTGATTGCCGTTTCAACACATGGATATAGTTACGTTGATGCCTAAATTGCCATTTTCTGCGAAGAGCTGTGCAATGCTGGTGTCAAAGACTAGACAGTCACTATTCATAATGGCTGTTGCAATTCCCTCATGAATGGACCGAGGAGTTGCTTCCCAAGTCAATCGCCGCCTGTGCCCGTTTAGCTCGAGTCGATAAGCAAAGTTTTCCGCTTGCTTGCGTGTTCCTATCAGCTGTACAATCGCAAAGAACTGCTGGTGACCATCGTACTTCTCCTGTTTCTCCAACACTAGCATGAAATGAAAGCCAAAACAAGACTGCATCATAACCCAGTCAACAGCACCAGGAAGATTAATGTCCGTGGCCAGGAACACTATATCTTCTCCCTGCAGCGTCGTAATCGACTTATGCTGGTGCATCAGGTGCGGCATTACGGCATCCAGGGAGCCTTGCCATTTACACGAAGCACCGGGACAGGGACAGGAGTAAGGCCTAAACTCACACAGCTCCTCGTGGTCTGCTTTTTCTGTGTGCGGCAAAGTTATCTCGCAGCCGGAAGAGGCGTATTTGCACGGGAATAGTACGGAATTGGCAACCTTCTCCATGGCCAGGTTACGGATGGAGCCCAGCGGGCCTCGGCAAGTGGGGCAGCACGTGAGTTTGGGCCGACAGTTGCTACAGACCAGGTGGCCGCTCTGACACTGCAGGATGGGGGGCAGCACATAGTCAAAGCACACGGGGCACTCGAAGAGACTGGCCAAGTCATTGTTGGAGGCTGTGGTGCCCGTCAGCGCGGGCACCCGCTGCGACGGCGTGCACTTGGAGGTACCTGTGGGGAGTGCTGTGGCGGTCTGACGGCTCATTTCTGCAACAGAACACAGACACACGCTTCAGAGCTGACACACTCCCTGCCTCTGCAGACAGCATTTCCGAACTCACAAAGAAGCTTCAAGGGACAGTAAGACACAAATGAAAGTGAGAACACCCCCGTGTAATACACACTGCATATATGGTACCGTGTAGATCAGTTGTACACACAGGGTACAGTAGGTACACTTGCATGAAGTGGAAACTGAACTAGTGAAGTTCTGCTCATTGTTCTAAACTGGCACTTACCTACTGGAAGCTGCAAGGGAGAGGAGTGAAGGCATGCTAAAAATAAGAAGTCTGTTACTGCTGTTTTTTTTTAATATTGCATTTATTAAATGATTCCACCAGATCACTTGTGTGTATCAAATCTGTGTATGGAACAATTCTAAGC
The DNA here is from genome assembly GCA_013400175.1 of Phainopepla nitens. Taxonomy (NCBI): domain Eukaryota; kingdom Metazoa; phylum Chordata; class Aves; order Passeriformes; family Bombycillidae; genus Phainopepla; species Phainopepla nitens. The sequence goes on along the minus strand of VXBQ01017777.1, from coordinate 506,970 downwards.
TGCTGTGTATGAGAAACAAGGCATTTTTAATGAAAAAAGCTATCTTCTGGATGTGACCTTCTCAGTAAACATGTTTACAGTGTAATTTTTTTAAAAGAAGTTGAAAAACACAGCTCAGACAATTACTACCCTGCTTTTTTCCCAGGATAGGACAGTGACTCTTTATTTTCATTACTCTGCTACTGAGGCCTGATGCTTGTAAAGCACAGCCACTGCTTCAGCTTCCTTAACTAAATCATTTGTGAGGATACCAGAAAAAATAAACAACAAAGCAATTATTTTATTTAATTTCCCGAATAAGACTAAAAATTCAAACTTCACTTGTTAAATTTGAGAATTCATTTTACCATGTAAATACTCAGACATCTGCAGTCCCTCAGAAAGGCCCTCTTGATGAAGTTCTGTGTTCAGTGGAGCTGCCACTGAAGTTCTGTCCTCTCCAATGTCCCCAGACAAAGGTGACAGCTGTGTGACCAGACTGCCTGCTCGAGCATTCCACAGATGTGGAACAAGTACCAACCATATTTCTTAACTTGTGTTTTCCTGCACTCCTAACTCTCCTCCTCCTTGTAGAAAAGAATTACTAGCACTATCTGAAAAAATTAACACAGTTATGAAAAAATAAACCATACCTTGTAGGTAAAGGGCAGTTAAATAAAATGCTATCCAAAACTGGCTTCTGTTACACAGTACAATGCTCAGCCACCCTAAGTGCCTCTCTGCGAGTACAAGCAGCTCTGGATCCGTCACGTACGTATAAAGCTCTCAAAATAAACCTCATCTTTAATCTCCTTGCTATTTGACATGGGAATATTAGGCAATAGGCAAGCTTCCCATATTTAGCATCATTTCACCCACAAACTTACTCATACTTGGACCAGACAGCTCAGAGCAGCATACTGTGCATGCTTTTGCAAGACATGCACTGTTCAGGGCACAAAGCAGAGGAACTAAGAGATTCCAACTTGCAAAATGACTTAGTCCTTCAAATTCAAAAAGTAATGAGAGACAGACAAGTCCAAATTCCTCTACAGAAGTACCTCTCTCCCCAGAGCTAGAAACGCATGAGTGTCCAAGATTCGATACTCAGTCACTGATTTTATGAGTCTCACAAGCCCATTGACAGCATCTTCTCAACCCACCAAACCCTCTTCCTCCATCTCAGGCTTGGTGGTCTAGAAATACCCAATCCCCATCCTTGGGAAAAACACCCATGCAGCAATTTCCAGTGCTGGGCCATAACTGATGCTGTAGAGATATGATGAGAATGCTTAAGTCTTTTGGCTGTATCTTCCCACTGTGAGGCATTCCAGCTTAGATGAGAAGTTCAGGACATCTGTCACAAATCAAGCATGTGTCCTGGGGAAGTGATGCTGCACCAGCAAGGGGCCTGGAGCAGCAAGGCTCTGCCAGCTGCACTGCTCTGTGTCCCCAGCAGCTGCAGCTGGGGGCACCCTGCAGTTTGGTGTTCCAGAACAAACGTGGGACATGGGGAACCAATGCTGATCACTCTGTTCGCTCGGGAAGAGCTTGGAAAGAACAAGCATATTCATATGTAAAATTCTGGAAGTGTTTCCCTTCAAATATTGCTAACACACACATTTCAGAAAAGTCTGTGTATGCTTCCTCTTGCCTGACCCTGTAGGCCGTGATGCAGGGATCCCCTGTAACCTGCAGATACGGCTGGTGAAAACCAATGCGTCAGACCAGTTCCCTGGGCAGCCTGACGAGCTGGGTGAGCTCTGCTGGCTTTAATTACACCTCGCTGAGCCCATGCAACTGTTAAATGAAGCAACCTACAAACTCTGTGAAAGACCTTGTGCACAGCTGCACTTCCCACTTGAGCTTTCTAAGGTACGGAAGCACTGGAGAACAGAACTGCTACCAGTGCTCCTGTGTGTGCAGCCTTCACGCACACATTCCACAACACTCACAGCAGCAGGGAATGGAAAGGAGCAGGAATCTCTGAACCAGACCACTGAGATCAGCATGCAGGAAAGACACTGCATAAGGCCATAAAGAGCAATTTACCAAGCCTAAACCTGCCCAAAGCCTACATTTTCATCACTCTTGTTAACACAAAGATGAATAATACATCTTCTATGGCTACCTCAAAAGTTACAAGTAAACGTTTTAACAGTGGAATACATTTAACCCACTAAACTACGAAAACCATACAATTACAAACCAAGGAAAAACAACTACAGAACTGGAGATAAAGTTTAAAGATATTTTTAGTTACAAACCCGTTACTACAGGTAGAAACACCTATATGCAATATTTGCTATTCTATCATCTTTATTTGAACACACTAGGAAAAAGTTTCTAAGCAACAGCAACAAACTAAAGAACACTAAAGTGTCATTTTCAAAAGTATTCGGTCCTTTAACTCCAATTATCAAAAAGACTGTACATATTCGAAAAAATTTACCCAACAGTAAGAGTGAAAAGGGGAGAACGCATCTTAAGATTTCCTAGTTCTAAATCAAGAAAAGCTGCTCTTGGTAACATCAGAACGCACGAACCTGTTGCTAAAAGCATTCTCGGCACTGCTCCGGGAAAGGTGACATGCACAAGCCACCGAGACCTCCCGCGGGACACAACAGCTCCTACAAGCCCGGCTCCAAATGCCGCGCATAAGGCAATTTAAACGGCGCTACCTTTCCCCTTGCAGGTTTTACTCCCCGGCAAGCACGCAGACCAGACGCCCTTCCAGGAGTACGGCCCGCTGGAGGCAGATCTGCCCGTCATGGGGCGCGGAGGAGCTCATGGCGTGTCCGCGCAGCGCAGGCGGGCTGGGGGCGCGGGCCGGGCCCTGACCGCGGCGAGAGCCCCCGCGACCGCCGCGCCCGGATCTCACCGCCCCG
>VXBQ01017777.1:490686-504084 GCA_013400175.1 Phainopepla nitens | reverse complement strand
CGCCCCGGGACCGGGATCCGGCCTCGCCGCCGCACGCGTGCCCGGGGCCCGCTCCGCACACGCAGCTCCCCCGCATGCCCGCGGCCCGGACGGGCAGCCGGCCGTGCCTCACACGCGCGCACGGAGCAAGCCCGCCGCTTCCCCCGAAATAACTGCTTTGAAAAAGAGAGAGCTTCCATTCAAAACTCTTCTAAGACATGAAAATCACTTCCTGCTATTTCAAGGACATTCCTCAGATAAGCATTTTTCACTGTGAATCTGTAAAGCTCTATTCAGGAGGAATTTTCTCCATTTGTATAAATATTATTCAATTAAGCAAAGGCATAATCTCAAGGAAAAGAAATGACCAACAGAACTAGAACAATGTGGCGTATTTGATTATCTACTTGGACTATTAAAAAAATTAGAACAGTTAAAAGGATGAAAGCAGTTGGAAACCAAGTCAACACGCTTGCACGATGCACTTTGCTCAGAAAAGCTTAGACACTATGGAATGCTGATGTAATGACGGTAAGATCATGGCAGCACAAGTTTCAATGGAGACAACAGAAACACTGAGCTAAACTGTTGTGGTCACATAAAAATGCTACAATAAGGCTACAATATCTGGGTAAAAAAAATTATTTTTAAAAATGCTTTCCTACTATTTGAAATCCAAGTCCTTTTCAAGTAGACTTGTATTGGCACTGTAATACCTACAAAAATGCCCCATTGCAATTAAAAAACCTGCCCACTCCTTGATACAAGGCTTCCTTGAGTCTCACCCGCAAACATGCAACATACAGCATCCCACCAGGTAAGAGTCAAGAAAGCTCACAAGCAGAACAGAACAGCTGACGAAGAACTGCATAGAAACAGCTTTTGGGAAACAAAGCGTGTTGTGAGGTGTGTGAAACATGCCCCAGGCTCCCCCTCGTGTGGCAGTGTCCCCAGAGCACAGCCACAGGCCCCTGGCCAGGTTAGAGCTGCTGCTGCCCCTGTGCTTTGCTGTGCCCTGGAGGCTGCACCGTGCCTCGGGGGCAAAGCCCCCGGGACCAAGACACAGAACCAAAATCCTGTGGGAATTGAAGACACAACCAATCCCCTGGTTACAAAGCTCTGCCAAGGCACAGGCACACGGAAAGTAGTTTGAAGAAGCTGAAAAAGATGGTGTGCCTCGTGTGCCAGGGAGTTAACAACAGCAAATAGGACTTGGCGGATACTCTTCCAGCTTCTCACCTCACCAAGGTGTTAGCCCCAGACACATTCTAGAAATCACATTTGTGCTTCACTGGAACACAGGGCACCTTTAACAAATTCGACTTAGCATCATCCACTTCTCTCACATCAAATAGCACATCTTCTCTCATCCTCACCCACATCAAATAGATTAGACTTGAGTTTACCATTTTAGTTTGCTTTTGAAAGGGTAACTGAATATTAGTTTGATGGAAAAAATGCTCTAAAGTTCTGTATAGTTATCTTAATGGTCGGAAGGGAAAACGTCTCATATAAGAGTGATAAAAGGACAGAAAAAATTATTTATCTCAATTGTCTGTATGTGATGCAATAATCTTTTTTTCTACAACATTTTAAAACTAACTGAGTTCAGGGGCTTTCATTCAAAATGCACTCAATGCATTACAGCCACCAACAAAGTAATAGAAAATCTTTCAACTTTTTCAACTGTACAATCACATTTGGGAATAAGACTTTTTTACACTCTAATATTGTTAACAGAGCACTGGAAATGGGAACAAGATGAAGTTTTGAAAACCACTGACAAGTTACCTTTTTCAAGATGCAACACAAGCCAAAGAATGTCAAAACCCAAAAGTTAAATAAAAGGTTAAAAATACTCATTAAACATAAAATATAGCAGAGAAAACCTTGTCAATATTTTTTAAGAAACTAGTATATTTAATTTTATTTTATTTGAAAGACATTCAAGATTTTGCTTTTGCAGTCGATGAATTTCTCTTTCCCAGCTCTTGGGACATGCTGGATCCCAAGGGCCTGGCACAGTTTGGATCAAATGTGGCCTGGACAGACATGTGCACCTCTGCTCAGACACAGCCTCTGGTCCTGCTGGCCTACTTCAGAATGTTTAGAAGACAGTTCATGACATAAATTATTAATCAACTATATAATACAATTTAGTCTCTATACACTCTGGTTTTGACTAATGAATTAGGATTTTTTTCAACCCTTCCAGACACGTTTTCTTTGGGGCCCTTAACTATGCTATTTGTTATTTCAGACACCTCAGGGCTTCTCTTTTCCTGCATAACAAGCAAAAGCAAGATCAATTCAATGTAATAGAATATTATAAAATGAGACCAAAATAAATCTACAAAACTGAGTCAAGACTCTTTCCTAAAGATTTCCTTTGCCAAAATGTCATCTGTCCAGTTCATCTCTTTTTCACACACAAACAGAGCACTTCTTGCTACCTTGCAGTGACCCAGTCTGCCTGGAACTGTAGGAATCTTTTTTCTTGCACCTCAAGACATTTCCTACCAGCCCCATTTTCCAACCACCAGGAAGGGAAATCCCAACAGATTTATATAACCATGGAATTGTCTTTGTGGCCACCACTGCAGTGAGCCCCCAGCCCCTGATGCCCCACATGATCCCCAGCAGAGCCATGGCAGTGCCCATCCAGACCTTCTCCCAGCTCAGCACACCCCGTGTGGCACATGCAAACACAAACACAGCCAGGGGAACACTGGCAGCATTATGACACCCACCAAATTAGAGTGACTTTTTTCTAACTTAACACAGAAACCTGACTTTGGTCAGTGCTGTTTGACTTCTGTCTCATCACTGTTGCTATTTCTCCTGTGGATATATGCTGGAATATTCAACATCAGCCCAGAAGGGTTTTCCCTAGCTGTTAAATATTCTCTTTCCAACAACTTTTTAAGTTAAGATTAGGAAGGAACAGTATCCTGTAGAAGACATGCAATGACCACATCAAAATCACATTAGTAACCAACTACTGCGACTGAAGTGTTCAATTTTAACTGCAACAAAGAACTTCATCCATTCCAACAAGTGAATAACCTGTTCTCCAGCCAAACAGAGCTTCAACATCCACCTTTGCACAGAATCCTGGAGCCCATGCTGCTATGGTACTCCAACCGTGTGAAGGCAGACAAGCTGAGGAACAAAGCTCTGCAAAAAAAACCTGATAAACCCCCAAAATTCATTCCAAAGGACAACTGAAAATGTCTGATCAATAGCCACAAACTGAGTTTGGACCTCCCACTCTGTACTCTATTACAGGTGGAAAACACGCCAGCTTTCACACCTTGTAAGTGGAATTAAATAAAAAAGCAGGTTTCCTTGTAAATTCAGACCCCCTATAAATCATAAAGCAAAACAGGATGTTTATATCTCCCGTTTTTTGAGCTTGGAAGGAAAGGAAGGAGGACAGAAAGCAAAAGCTACAGGAATTATTAAAGAAATCCCTGAAAATTTAAGCTATATTAAAACTAACTAATCAAATGCCACTGCGAAAAAAGAAAATGTAGTAATACATTAAATAAACTGGTATAAGCAACAAAATAAGAATTATTGATATTTGGTAATTTAATGTAATGAAAAGGAGTTAAGGCACAAACTAGCTAGTGAAACTACAGATAACTAAACAAAAATGCAGGGAAAAACTACTCTTTAAATACAAATCAAAACCAAACACTAGCATTAAAAAATCATGGACCACTTCCATATTGGACTTGACCATATTTTTTTTTTTCCTTTTCAAAAACAAGCATGTAACTTACCTAGCTGTGACACTGCCAAGTCCTACCCAGCAGAGAGGTGTGAAGATGGTGACAGAGAAACTCTGCTCCAGGCTGTGTCCTGCACACTCCTGCACCGCAGCTGGTGGTGCTGCCTAACAAGAGCCTTCTCTTCCCTCCTTCCCAGCTCTGTGTCCCCAGTGCCAGGATCGGCAGGCAGCCAACGGCCAGAGCCCTCCTTGCCACAGGACACCCAGAGCTGCCCCCACAGGGACCCTACAGCACCATAAACCATGGCATGGACCCAACCTGGCACCTGTGCCCCAGGAGCCTTCTGAGAAACCCCACAGAGCGTGCCAGTTGCAGCCTGCTGTGCTCCTAGAGCACCACTCTCGAAATAAGGATGGCAGAAACCACAGAACCTAAGAAAATAAAGAAAACTTCACAAGAAAATACAGATAACTCTATGCAAACTAAGTAACAGGGGAAAGATTTTTTTTTTATTTTTAGTAGTATCTAGTTTCTGTTCTCTGTGCACAGAGCATACAGAATTGAGCTATAGCAGAATCATCCTTCAACAATTCAGCCCAGTAATATCTATAAACACAGGGAGACAGCTAGCATTTCAAAAGTTATGGCTATACAATGTTGCAATAAAAAGTCAGGCAGGCATACAGAAGGATCAGCTACAGAGTGAATTAGTAAGAGTAGCAGAAAAGAGAAAAGCAAGATATTTTTCATGCTCTAACACATACTGACATTCAGAAGTCTCTAAACAGGAAGCACTCAATTGTTCTACAAGGCATCATAGATGGGCTCTGTATACAATTACACTCTACTAGAATTTAAAAAAAAAAGGAAAGAAGAGAAAAATAACCAACCCCCTCTGTAAACATTAACAGCAAATCCTACCACGTGTGACAATTTGGGGGCTGTGTTTCTTTCCTCAGTCTGATTTTGCAAACCCTACACTCTTCAGTGCATGCTGTAATTGCCACGCAATATTGCATCACCGTTCCCGTGTCTGTGGCAGACACAGGAGGAGGGTGTGGCATGGAAGCACCTACCTTAATTCAGTAAGGCTCAGCTAAAAGAAGTACCTGCACTTTGATGTGTCTTCACTTACCAAGTCTTTCTGTGATAACTATTCCTATTCAAATTCAAGACCTATTTTATGCTCAATATTCTTCCTGCATTACTTAAAAGTAATAGAGAGCAGACCATCAAAATAACTAGACCTAATCAAGGAGACCTACAAATAAAGACTGCCTTACAGGAGACTGACCTGTGTCACAGAAAGCCCCTCTGCATGAAGTCAGGACAGGATGACATACACTGACTACTTTTATAAAGATGCCTCCATCTTGTTCCTTGCTTAGGTCTGTACATACTTCCATTTAAAATAATCATTTCTTCTTGGGATTCTTCACTTGTTCTGTATTGCTGTATGCAGCCCTGATGACAGTGGAGCCTGTGTAAAGTATGGCAATCTAAACTCAGGAGGGCAAATATGTAAGGGAGGGTTTGGAGAATCAAGATACTTATTCCAGAGTACAGACCTTGGTGCCACAAGGTATGTCAGGTATGGATCCCACATAAATATATCCAGCATCACAGAACACACTCTTGTGGCACTGGAAGCCTAACTTTTAACACCTCAGAAATTAATAATTTTTCAGAACCTCTAGTACTAAACTACACAAAATCTCTAATCAATTGGAGTTTTTACAAATCTGGTTGTTTTTAATAATTTAATCTTCAAAAGCAAGAACTTGTAGAAGAATGTCCGATAAAGATAATGTATTTATTTATTATCACAGACACACACTACAAGGAGAATAAAACACACAACATTTAAAAGTAAAGGATTGAGTCTGTATTTTTAAAATGGACATTTCTGAATTTTGGAACTAAAATTTTCCTACTCTGCATACTAATTCAAAAGGAAAGCTGTGGCAATCTAAGGTGGGTCACAGCTTTTTGTATTTTGTTGATACACTGCAGGTAGAAAATAGAAAGCACTGAATTTAGACTCTAAGCAATGTAAGACCTTAGTAAAAGAAGTACAAAATTACAGTGGGATTTTTGCATTTCTGATGGTTCCACACGTTTCAGTACTTCATTTCTTTAAACTCCCATTTTCTGCATGGCTTGTGTTTCTGGAACCTATTCTTTGAAGCCCATGTGCCTCCATTAGAACCAATTCTGTTTTATTTCAGTGACTTAGCTTTTCCCCACTCATCAATTCTGAATCAACTGTTTCTTGTAATATTGTTGCATGAAAATTCAATTGCCATAATAATTAATATTTTTAAAATCATTAGCAAAATGTTAATCAAATTCTCAAACTCGGCTACTGACAACTCTGCAGCCAGGCCTGGTTACACTGCTGCAGAGAGCAACAGTTCTACAGCTTCCCATCAAACCCTCAGGTTTAGCTTTAACTCACACTAAGAGCAGTCTCTCAAAAAATGTCCAACCTGAGCACAGGCCAGGGATGGGTAGAGCTGCTGACATCACAGCCCACCAAGCTGCATGAAAAGACTGAGCATTCCTTGAAACCTTTAAAATAAAAGCCAACCAAACCCACTATTAGTGGTGCAGAGCACGAGTCGGGGGCAGGAGAGACCAGGGGTTAGTTCCTGTTTTGTCACGAGCTTCTGAGTCACCACAGCAAGTACTTCCCTGCCTTTCACAGGTTCTGAACCACCACAAGTAGCTGTGAGTCTCACCCATTAATGCAAAAAGGAAAGAAATTACTTGATAAGGACACCAAGTTAACCCTGTTAGACCCTATTCAAATTTACTTCAGGTTAGTAATAACTGAATATCATTACACACTAAAAGACACTGTTAAATTATTTAACATCTCTGTTTTCGTAGTCTGCAATCATCAGACTTCAATCACTGTTTACCTTCAAACTCCTGCTCACATACTGATAACTGCCCTCTACTCATTCCAGTATTTTGTACATCAAAGAGACAAATTATGGAGACATTGGCAACACCCTTCTCACTACTTCTATTGTATCTAATCTAAAGGCCCTCCTGATTTTATGAAAAGTAAAGTAACCTAACCTTTCTTTAGAGAGATCCTTGTACTATCAAAAAAAAATTTCCCTCAGCCTTTCTTGTGAAACTCCAAGTACCCAGATTTTCAAGCAAGTTATTTAAATTCAGCAGGAAAAAAAAAAAAATAGCTCTTGGGCAAGAGAATTACATGTTCTTTTATTGCCATTAAATTCTGATCAGGTACATCTCAAATGCCAAGTAAAATTACACATCATTTCACTTATTTGTATTGCTGAGAATTGCTTCATGGCACACAAAATTAAAATTCTGTCATAATCACTCTGAAGTCAGGCCTGAGTGTGCATCACAAGTTAAAATACAAGATACTATAAATGGTCTGGAAATGACAGGAGTAGACATATTTTTCTGCTACTTCATGTTCTCTTTACCTACACTTTCTAAATTCAAGATCTATCACTGTTTTCCCCTGCAAAATACTGTCCTCTCTTCTGTTATATATTCCAAATCAAAACTTGAGTCTGTTGCAGTGCTGCATCTTGAACATCAACTCTTAGCCATGAATCACTGCCTAAAGTACAGTTGTAAAATTCTGTACTTTTTAGCCTTTTTCTTTTACACGAGTATTACAAAAATAGAATAGGTTGGAGGATCAAGCATTCAAAAAATGGGAAATAAAAATTTTGAAGTTTCACAGGCAACCTCAAGTCTACTTCGTCATATGTACATTAAAAACAGCTTTCAATGAAATCCTCTTTTTCCCTACACTCAACTCCATAAGTAGATGAGCACCTGTACATCCATGGAAGACTTATGACTGTACAAGGAACAACAACTTCTGCTTAAACAGAACACCTGATCTTAAAACAAAACTGTTTAGGTCAGCAGCTGGTTTTAATATGCACAAAAGTGCTCATAAAATTACTGCTTTACAAGTGCTGTTATGGAACAATGTCCATCTCAGCTTCTATTATGGAATGCATATTTTTTATCTGTAAAACTTCCTTTCTAATCATTAAACCTGACCCAGCACAAAGCCACACTAAAATTTCATAGTACACCATCAACATCTGCCAGCCAAATGATTCCCCAGTCACACCTGTGCAACCAGTCTGCAAATTACATCCTTAGTGCACTTGTGCAATCACACAGATACCAGCCACGGAGAGATGAGCCCTGCACAAATCAACTCCCAACTGTGTTGATGCCTTCATGCACAAAAAGAGGAGGAATTCCTGTGAATGAAAGTAGTCTTGTGACTCGAAAGACTGTTATATAAATACATGTGCATGTATGTTTCAAAATAAACAGCCATTCAGAAACCAAAATATTAGTTGAGCAGAGCATTTTCACTTCCACAAGAAGACAACAGCACATGCACCTTGCGAGACAGAAAGGAGCAAGACTTAAGGCTCAAATACAAGCAAAAGTGAAAACAGCTTTAAACACGAGAAGTTTCTCTTTTACACCTTTAAGTGGAGTCATACAGGTATCAACATAAAAATGCGTATCAAATCATGTTTACACGATTTCCTAAACAACATTAGGTTATTTAAGAAGATTAAAATATAAAACTGTGGCAGACCCATGTTGGTAAAAAAAAAAAAAAAAAAAAACCAAAAGGTAAAAAGGTTTCAAAAAAAAATTTAAAAAAAAAATCAAGAGTCCATTTTTACAGAAAGTAGTTACAGTCATTACCTTTCAAAGCAGCAACGTGCCATGTTTTAAAGGTTCTTAAATATTTTAAAAACACTTCTAAGAAAACTGCTCAGTTACAATATTTCTCAAAAGCTTTCACACAGCACTACAAGAAAATGGTTTATCTATAGCAGGAAGAACGACCCACCAGATACAGGCTCCACAATACCAGGCACACACACAGAGGACGCTGGGGTATAATTTCACCATTTCCACAACAAACAAAAGCAGGCTGCCTCCAAACTGAGTGGTAGTGCTGCCTGATTTTTAGCCACTGGATTTCTTTCTCTTTAAGATAATGTATTCAACGAGATGCACAAGATCCAGTCTTGCACAAGTACCTGAGCACTTCCCTTGGCACTCCAGGAAGCACCAAGCCCAAGTGGCAGTGGAGGGCCCAGCCACCCTCTCTGAGCTCTAGGCCTGCCCTGGCAGGGCCCGAGCGCTGCAGTGACAGAGGGTGACAGCTCCTGCAGCAGGGCTGGACTCGGCCCCATGGTGCCAGCTGCCCTGGGAAGGGCACCAGGGAACAGTGGCCCCTCTCCTCAGGGTAACTTTCTAACAGTTTTGAAAATTTCAACTGGACTTGGGACCGAAGGTGCTCCGTTTCACATTCCATCGGTGAACGCTGGAGCCCAGCAGGAACCGTGCCTCGGATGTGCCACAGCTTGTGCAGTGCTACATCTTCTATTATTTCTATTATCTTCTATTATTTCTCCTTGCCTAGCACTGACATGACAACAACTGACCACATATTTTAGGAAAAACGCTGACTTTTGAAAAAAACATAGGCAACAAAAAAACTTTCAAGCTCTACTTCAAACTAATACCTACATCACACTTCAGCATGAAGCAACTTGTACCAAGATTTACAAAACAGAAACCTTGTATTGCAGTTGTCATCTCCTTGTAAAATATATGACATATAACTTTCCCTCATGAAAGATCTGTAACACAGAGCAAACAGAAACAAGATAAGCCTTTTAACACATCTACGTTTCGAAGCTAGACACCAATTCTAGAATTTTTTATGCAATTTATTTTCAAGCTTTCCTTCCTGCAGTTTAACACCAAATTGCTTTAAAATACTCCTACTCCAGTTAAAACCTTTGCACAATCCATACATTAGCAAAATTTAAAGAACAATTTTCCTCTGACATACTTCATCTGAACATGTATTTGAAAGTAACTCTTAAGAGTGTGGCATTTTAAATGTTTCTTCTTGACTGCATTAAAAAAATGTTGAAAAGTGGCTGTGGTCTTTCTTCAAAGACTAAATTACTTTTTGCTCTGTTAAGTACTACGTGCAAGAATTCTACAGAAGAACCTTAAAATATTTAAAGACTTCATGCCACTGTGCTGATTTTTGCTTTGGGTAGAGTTCATCTTCTCTGCAGCGGCCGGGACAGGGTTGTGTTTATGGTTTGTGCTGGAAGCAGTGCTGATAAATACAGGCGGCTTTGCTGTTGCTGAGCAGGGCCTGCACAGTCAGGGCCTTTCCTGCCTCTGGCCCACCCCCGCAGGGAGAGGCCGGGGGGGCACAGCACCTGGGGAGGGGACCCGGCCCGGACAGGGGACCCCAGGGACCAGAGGGGTGTTCCACACCATCTGGCATCATGCTCAGCATATAAAGCTGGGGCAAGAAGAGGAAGGGGGATGTCTGGAGTGCTGCCATTTGTGTCCCCAAATAACCACCAAGCACGATGGAGCCCTGCTGTGCTGGGCATGGCTGAACACCTGCCTGCCCATGGGAAGTGGAGAAAGAATTCCTTGGTTTGCTTTGCTTGTGTGTCCAGCTCTTCCTTTACCTATTACACTGTCTTTATCTCTGTCCAAGAGGGTTTTTGTGCTTTTACTCATGCAATTCTCTCCCTGATCCCGCAGGTGGGGAAGTGAGAGAGAGAGGCTGTGTGGTGCTGAGCTGCCAGCTGGGGTTAAACCACCCCAGCCACACAAACCACACTTTGAAGAACTTCTCTTTCACTTTTAGGGAGCGGATGAGTAATTTTGTAAGCAACCAAAGTTATCACTACGCTCTCCTTGTTTTTCTTCTTGTTCAGCAAGGTCATCAGTTGCTACAAGAAGAGATAAAAATGTGTTTCTGGATAAGGCAGACCAAAGAGGAAAAGGTCAGCAACTGTCTATAGAGCAATTTACTGCTCTTCTTATATCAATTGCCTTGGAGTACATCCATGGTAATTTTATAATGAATTTTTCCAGGTGCAAGAGCACAAATACAGATTTAACATTTAAGCAACATTTTACTTCCTCCTTGAAAACACAGCCAACCTCACTTTTCATATTCAGCTTGTATAAAGGAAAACAAGTTAAAATCAGAAGTGGACCATTTGGTTAGCTGTAATTATCTGGCACTTTATCTGATTAAAGTACTGTGGAATTAGTAACCAAATCTCTCATTATTCCTATGATAAAACAAAGAATCATCATTTTATACAGTCACTCAAACAGGCATATATTTAAAATAGTTGTCCTGGCCATTACAGAAACATGGTATGCAGTTTGGATCAGAATTAGAATCTCCATCTCTAGTGGCACAAAACTTAGACTATTAAATGGGGCATTAATGCTGGATTTTGTCTTCCTTTACTCCATTGTAAAGTTAACAGCTGAACATAGCCTAGCATATCAAACAACCCCAGGTCACTCAGGAAGATTTTTGCTTACATGCATTTAAGTGGTAACAGCAAAATCTCACGTAAATCTGAAGTAACAGCTCATGGCAACAACACAGTGTTTATGCAGATCTCCCAATTTCTAGCCAACAATGTGATACTGCACACAGAAAACACATCAAAATTACATTTTTATCATGACATTGAACATTTAGGAAAGGAGCAGTATGTACACTTTGAAAAAGAGTAACCTGCTTACAACAGATTTTTCTTACTAACGAAACATTCTTATTAATGAAAATGTTTTATTAAGGTAACAATATGTCTCTGCTGTGTATCTTGTCAAAGTAAAAAAAAAATTTCAAAAAACCTCTTACTATTTTTTTTAATTACAACTAGTTTTCACTTTTTTTAATGCTGATTTCCTTTCAAAAACCAAAGCAGCAGAAAAGGAAAAGATCCAATAAAAAAATCTGCATCTAAAATGTTCACGACATTTAAGACTGTAAACTCTGGAGCTGAGATCCTGAGCTCCAGGCACCACGTGATGGCTGAGATGCACTAGAGCCTGCCAGCATCCTCCCCTCAGAGCTGCTGCCTTCTGCTGCAGGTAGCACCAACAGCACCGAGCAGGAGTTCAGGTAACCACAGGCAGCAGCTGCAGACACAGGGCACGTTCTGGCTTTCTGCAGGCTGCCTGCATGCACTACAACTGCCAAACTGAGTGCTTTCTAGGTGTCAAGAATTTCAAGTATCATTCGTTTACCTTGACTATTCTGCTTCAGTTTAGCTCCTGAAAATAAAACAATCATTAAAGCAAAAAAGACACTAATAATCCATTTGGCAAAACTTAGTCCAGCTTTTAAAGCTGACAGTTACAAGACTAAAAGCACTGCTACAGAAGAAAAATAAAGCAAAGTGATTCTAATTTAAAATTAAGAACATCATATTTCTAATAGCAGTTGCATGCATAGTTTTCCAGAATGTTTCATCTGAAGACCACAGTTCATAAAACTGCCTTACTTGATTTCTTTGAATTTTCAGACCAGAGTTGCTTCTCACATGGACACGCTCACGCTCCCCTTTCCCACATCACAGGCAGGAGTTTGACATTTGAGCAGGATTTCTTTCTCAATTCACACTAAGCAAAGAGCAGCAACTCTACTCAAACCTGCCTAGGAAAAGTACTCATGTTATAGAAAGCATTTACTTGCCTACACGTACTTAGCTGGAGCCACTGAATTTCTGAGCTAACTCCTCTACTACAGTCTAACTGGACTATGGCATTAAAACTTGATCAACAGAAATGGCACATTTAAAAGTTCAGCTACTTCACTGGGACATGCACTTCCAGGTCAGAAATGCCCATCATTTCATCAGGTTCAGAATTCTTGGGTCACAACAGATTTCTAAAATTATATCACTGATGGATAGGTATTATTCTTGTGCTTTCTCCTGTGATTTTCCACTGCTGTGAAAAGGGCAAAAACTATTTCAGAACATTATTTTCCATTGAAATGAACATAATTTCTAGTTCTCAATTTTTCCTTTAGGTATACTCCTCAGAGTTATTTTCTGCAACAAATTAATAGTCCACAGATCCAAGCTTTACCCTAAAAACCTCTCTATTAGTGTACCTGTACTCCAACAACTCAAATCTTCTTGCAGACCAGCTTGATTAAATCACGGTTGAGAAGATTCCCTTCCATTTTCCCTCCCCCTCTGGAATGCACCGTGCTAGTCTCAGTTTAGAAGGGAGATAAACACACAACTGAAACTGTGTCCCGAGCGTGGAATATCCCATGTCCCTCATGACCTAGTCCAATTAGCTATGAGCTTCCTAACAGACACTCATGTGCCACGTTTAACAAATTAAATCACTTTATCTATTGATTCAGACTATGAGTAGACTGCTCATTACAGAGACACGGTAATATTCACCCAGACCGGTTGAAAAGGAGGACGCAAGGAGAATATTGGAGAAATATTGTCTTAATATAAGCATAAAAATAATAGTGCCATCAGCTCACCACTGGAAAAGAAACTTGGTTCTTCTCCTGAAGAAATACTTAAGATGCTTTGCCTTTCACTACAAACGCTATTGGTCTTTCGTCCTTCTAAAACCGTGGAGAAGGAGAAAGCACGAAGGTCCCCAGCCTTTTAATCTTTTAGGGGAAGTCACGGGATGGGCACAAGTCTGCCTCCCTGTTTGCCCTCCCCGGATTAGGTAAGAGGCAGCAGCCCTGCCGGTAACGTCAGCGAGGGGCACCCAACGGCCCATTTACCGGACAGCCCGTTCCTGCGGGGCCGGG
>VXBQ01017777.1:424438-489786 GCA_013400175.1 Phainopepla nitens | reverse complement strand
GCCCCTCGCAGCCCGCCGGGCCCGGGCGCTGCCGCGGCCCCGCGCTCGGAGCCGGGGATCGGGCACGGCGGCGGCCGCAGGCTCCGCGCCGCCGGGACCACGCGGGGACTGGCACAAGGGCTCGGGATTGTTTTAGAAAATGCAAGTGCCCGCAGAGGGGCCTCTCGCAGAGAGGCCGGGAACGTCCAGCACGGGGGCATTGCGGTGGTTTTAATGGACTGCTAAAAACAAACCCCTCCTCCAGTCTCTGTTCAAAGACTTTCCATAATTCAGGTTAGGTCCTCATCCAGCAATGCCCTAAATACAAATGTAACTTTCAACACATAAACTGGATGAAATAAATGTAATTGCCATTGTGCTTACATATGCTTTGTTGGATTAGGACCATGCTCATCTACTGAAGCTATTCAGAGGTTTGCCAGAGGAAAGACACTGTTTATTTTATTTTCAGTAAAATATTTAAAAATATGTATTTGCTATGTTATTTCAATTTTTTGAATGACTGAAGCATTTTCTTGGCCAGTTTAATTGATTATCCAGATGGTTCTCAATATTCTCCTCATTCCTTTTGATGACCAGTAAAGCGCTTCTTTTTGTATAACGTTCCTATATTGAATCTGCCAAGTCTCCTATTCAGAGAATTTTGTGATTAATTTTAAGGCAGATTCTCAGAAATACATCACTGTAGTGATGCAATGCAATACGTACCAAATGCACGCTTTAAGAATCCTCCCAAGTCTAGATAATATCAATTATTTATAGTCAAAGGATGGCCAGCTAGAAGAGTTTAACTTCTTTGCACATAATTTCTCCCTACACACCTTGTAGCTATGCAGTAGTTATTAAGCCTTTTGCTTTAAGTATGCATGAGGAGTGATACACATGGCAATGACTGCCAACTCATAGCTGGGCTGACTTATTGAATACTTAAAGAGATATGATTAAGTAAAATATTATTTTTGTCCTGGATAGAAAGGACACAATCCTGTAGCAACATATTTTCCATATTAAAGGTTTTTTCCACCTTCAATTTTAGTACAGAGTAGGGCTAACCATCTGATGTATTTTTAAACATATGGAGGCCTATTCACCAGTGGAAGCTTTAAGAAAAGATACCGCCTGTAGAGAACAAAAAGCAGCTGTAATAGTAGCAGTTTGTATTTTTAGAGATGAGAAGCACCATGCTTATCAGTTCTGGTAATCTGTGTGGTTTCGTGCAAAGCATGTTTGTGGTTAACACTGATCCTGGAAACACACACATTTGGAGAAAAAAGACAAGTTGGCAGTGTCACAGTCCTGTATCAAATCGATGCATTGCTGGTTGGTCACTATTAAACAACAGCACACAAACACACACTTGCTTTTCCCTGAGTGAAACTAGTTTTTTCGGCAGTGAAAGGAATTAAACTGCATTTGTAATGGGATTTTCTTCTCTGACCTTGCCACAGGAACCTCCCAATTCGTTCCCACGTTCCTGCTCCCCCTGCAATGCCTCCAGCTTGCCCGCCTGCCTGCACCCAGTGGCACCACAGCTCCCTCGTGCCTGTGGCTACAGGTGCTCCGGAGGGAACACCCAAGGCAGCTGCTGTCCCACTGCTCCTCACCCAGCTCACAGCTTCCAGCTCTTCCAGCACACCGGAGTCGTCAGCAGCACCACCACTGATCTCAGCTCTCCTCCTCTATTCATCATTACCTTTTGCAAGGAAGTTACAGGAACTACAGAGGCTTTGAGACTCATTCCTCCCTCAGACTGGGGCATCCTTAGCCCACAGGGTCCCGAGTCAGCAGTGAGGGATGGCCGGAACAGACCCCAGGCAGGGTGGCACAGGCTGCATCACTGCAGGAAACGAGGGCTAAAAGGGCTCAAAGGTGCATCATCTACTGCATGCTCCTGCTGCGAGGTAGCATCAGCTATGCTGTTGCTGTTCCCACCAGGTGTTTGTTTAAGCAGCTCATAAAAGTCCTCCCACAGCAGAAATGTTTAAACCTCTTCTGATGTTAGCCTGTCCTTACCATTATATTGGTTCTCCCTTGGTATATAATCTGAATCTCCCATTATCATTTCAGCTCATTCTTGAAACTCTTCTGCGAGCACTGAAACATTGTTTTTTGCTTTCCTGTTTTTCAATACTTTCCTCTTCAGAACATTACATCAATTCCTTCCCATCTATAGATCACCACTGCAAGGCCTCTGATCTTTCTTGGTTTTTCTCTCTGCATACTCTGTAACAGCTTCTTTCATTATTTTTTACCATAGTTCTGGCAACTGGACACAGCACTCCGTCTGAGGCCCTTCTAAATGCTGAGTGATAAAGGCTGACTCTATGGGGCAACCATTAAATTAGCAATATCTGTTAATAAAATAATTTCAAACTGAAGTCACTAGTTTTAACATCAAGTTTTGCTAATTTATTGGCATTACTTTTGTGTGCATTGTTTACTAGAAATGTACCTACTGTCAGTGTGGAAGTGTATCATACTACTGTCCTTGAAGTTATAGGGGTATGTTGTCCCAGCTGAATGGCCTTACTGTGTTTCCTTATTTGACAATTATGTCTCTAAGTCTTCATTTCATTTTATGTAATAAAATACTACTTCTCTCCTTTAAATTTTAGACAGGATCCTCATTCTTAAAAGCACTATGATTTCATATCCATTTAGTAAAAGGGATAAACTGGTTCACACTACTTATGTGAGTTACTATTGTGTTTTCCTAAGTTCATACATTATTTTAGGATACATGAATTTTTATGTGAAAAGTTATTGGTGATTATTTTATGTTTCTGTAAAACCCTTTTCTGTTTCACGAATGAAGAAAGTAGGAGCAGCACATAGCAGCTTTCTCTTGAGATGAAACATGATTATCAGAGGATAAATTGGCTACTCAAATTTTGTGTCTGGATTTGATTTAGGCAGAAACACTGCTTCTGATCAGTCAGAATAGCATTCAGTCCTGGGAGCTAAATGCCTACACCCTAAGCAAAGCACCCAAACATAAACTCATTTCTAAGCTTGTCTGTAACAACACCAAAGCGAGGAGAAATACACATGCTTAAGTGATTTTTCTACTTACAGCTTTTCAAAGTCTCTAAAAGTAATGAATTCATTTTTACCCAGTGTCCTATTCTAACTACTTTTTTATTATATATCAAAATAAGAACATTGGAGCCATTAAGAAAACTGCGTACAGAGTGCCCAACAAAACACTTATTTTTGAGGCTTGCCTAATTGAAGTACCTGAAGGTAACAGTACACTAATTAAAAATTAGTGATTACACATATTACAAAAGGACATCTAAGAATTCTACTGATCTCTTCATTCTGCAATGGGATGAATTTGAGAGTGTTAATTTATGTTCTTCACTGCCCTGGCTGCTAAACATCAGTATTCCCAAACAGTTTATTTAGGGACCTTCTGGCAGCAAGAAAGTGAAGGAATAGCATGACTACTTAAAGCAGTTAATTATAAAAGAAACTTATTTTTACAGAGAAACATTGATAGCTGTTTCATATGGGTGCTTGAACTGCACAATTTGCATAGTAATAAAATTCTGAGCTAACAAGAACTCCACAAAAAAGCAAATTTGGATACATTGAATATCATCAGGTATAAACTGTTGAACTAAACCTAGTTTGTAAGAAGGTAATTAACATCTCTGAAACATGTGTCATATCCCAATCTTGACCTGCATGGCCTTGGGCATGCACAGGATTGTTGTCACTATTAATTTTATTGATAAATACTTCATGTGACAAAAGTCTTGGGGATTTTTTCCTGCAAGGCTGCCTCTAACATCTGCAGTATTCAAGCAATTCCCTCGAATTTGGTTTCCCCTAAAATAAGGGAACAAACAAAACTTTGAGAAGTAAGACCTAAAGTTTCAGAAGACAAACAGAATCCCAATCTCAGTATTTTAAATAATAAATGTTTCATTTGGAAGCTCATGTTATGTTAGACTTGTTGGATTTGATGGTCCTGATGTACCAGCTGAGGTCATTGAGCTCCACAAAAATATTTGTGATCAGCTTATTTCTAGGCAATTATTACCTTCCAGTTTTAGGAGGGAAGCAAGTGACTGTGTACCAGTATGGGTGACATAATTAATCTAAATAATGTTTTAAAACAAGCTCTGATTTTTCAGGGCAGCAGGAACACACTCTTAGCCACAGAAAGAGCCAGCCCTCCTGAGGATCAGTAAGAATCTAAGGAGAGACTGAGGACCATCAAGTTATTTTGCAAAAATCTATAACTAGTCATTAGACAAAATAAAATTCCAATCAGCCCTGACCTATTTTAGATTCCAGATAACTAAATTTAAAAGCCTTTAAAGCCAATTAAAATCTCCTGAATCATCCAGGTCTTACTATGTAAACATGCAGTCTTCATTTAAATTGTTCTGAGTGAAAAATGAGATGTGTAATTATATAGCCCTAAATAGCATTGGAGAAATTCTGTGGTCACAGGACACTATGTAGAAATCGGTTCATACCCGTATGTCAATTCATTAAGCCAACTATAGGATAAAAAACTGATTTTAGAAGAGTGAGAAACATATAAAATAACTTTTCCACTTTTGAAATTTCCATGTCTGTAAGACTGAACAAAGGTTTTTTGAGGATTTTCTTTGGTAAGCTTCTTAGGAGGTTGTGGCTGGATGGAAGAAATTAGTCTTGCACCATGCCATGAAGAACAACAATACTGGCCAGTCATATGTAATTAGAAACAATAGAAAGTAATAAGTCATCCATTAAACAGGTTGGTTTTCTGTGGATATTTTTTTTGTTGTTTTGTTTTAAATGGGGGACTATTACTAGATGTGAACTACTTTGAGAGATATCTCTATATGCAAATAATCAGGTGCCAGCTAAAGCCTAAACATTATATAAAAAGTTCTGTACCAGACTCAACACATCTTCAGTTTAATACAGAAACAAACAGCAAACCGTGTATGGAAACACCTGTAGCTGGCACAAATAAGTTAATTTGCTGAGGTATAGTCCCATACCAAGCACAGTTTTCCTTTAAATCCTTAAAGGTTGTTTCATTATACTGTTGTTCATTGTTCAGGCAAAGAGCCAACGTTTTGAGCCTTCCTAAAATGAGAGACCTGTATAGGATTTAGGTATGTCTTTGTCATAAGCCTATTTATGAAATATGCCATGAACACGTTGGAGATAAAAAGAAAGTGGCATCACTTTCCTTCCTTACAAATCCCATTTTTGCTTTTGTGAAATACCTCTGACAGAGGCCGATGGCTTCTCCAAGTTTTCCGATGAGAAAACATGCACTAATCCCCATTTCTGTACTTGCCACCCGTCTCCCAAGGCACATGATTAACACCTTGCTCAGATCCTGCCACGTCTACCAGCTCCTACTGGTTCCAGCTCTCTCAGTACACATAAATGTTTCATTGTTCTCCTGTTCAGCCTTTACTTATTGGCTGTACTCAGGCCCGTGACTGAGCACAGGCACAAACATTTGCCAGAAAAGGAGCATTTTGAGAACACCTCCAAAGAAAATGGTCATGCTTCCACTCTTTTTTCCCTTTTCTTCCTCTATCCATACAAACAGGGACAAAAAGTCTCCTGGCTTTCATTTTCTGCATGAATCAGTAAGAATGGGAGCAGTACCGTGGGGGAGCCTGGACAAAGAAGAAAGGTTTGCATTCAGCTTTCATTGATGGGTGACTGGAAAGTTTTGAATTTTCCTGTTGTTACTGATTTTTCAGCAGAGGTCTCATGGTCACCAAGGTACAAATGCAGCACGATTATACAGTACAGTAAAGGTCAAGTTTATTCCCGTTCTGATTTCTGTTTAAAATAGGTTTTAAAAACATTATCAATGTCAATGAAGACTTATCACCAGAAATACATCAGCAAATCATGTATTGCATAAATATAACACCTTATATTAGGTATTTTGGGAATAGTGACAAGTAAGGATATTTATTGTCAGGTATCCTTTGTCATTCAGCATTCCTGTTAATCTTACTGGGAGATAGTCCAAGTAGACACCACAGGGTCTAATGAGGATTATAAAATCAGAGTGGGTGAAGCACTGAAGAAGCTGTCGGCCTCAGAGAAATCTGATTACATGCATTATCCCTGACACTTCTGATTTACCAGAGAAGGGGAAAAATTACAAGAGATAACGTTCTGTTTTTCACACCTGAGTACAGAGAAAGCTCGAGGCATTATAATGTTCTTTGATATAAATGCCTAATTCATACTGCACACATCTTTTTTTCCTTCCTACTGTCATATCATTTACCATGGTGGCACTTCTGTTTCCAGCCTCCCCATAGATTGCTAGTGCTGCACATGAAAGATTTTGAGGCACAGGCTTCTTTTTATTCAACAGTTTTAACAGTGTTGTAAGAAAAAGGGAAAAAATAATTAAAACAGTCTGGTTTGCAACAGCATGATTAAAAAAAATGTAATATGACAAGAAAAGGTTCACCATCTTAATTAGAATAGCGACACTAACCATCAATAATGCCACCACAGTCTTCCCTACTGAAAATGTTGGGTTTTTAATTCTTCTTATTGGTTGTTGCTTTGGGTTTTGAGGATGGGGTTTTTCTCTCAGTTGCATGTAGAGGACAGCTCCCTGGCTAAGGTGAAAGGCTTTTGTAAAATTATTAGGCTTGATTTATTAAAGATTAGGCATTTACACCAAAGTAAGCCCAAAATTGAATGTAAAATCTCTTAGGTAGTTATAAATAAATCCATACTTCTTTTGATTATTTTGCACATTTGCTTAAAATGAAAAGCTCTTGGGAAGATCACACATTTGCAGAGCTGCCTGAGAGAAAATTTATAGCTTGTCAGCTGCATAAAGATATCATCTTCCAAAGTATTTTTGGGTGACATGGTAACAACATTCAATAAGATATTAAACAGAAATCATTTGCAAGCTGTGCCTGTGTTCACTGTGATACTGCTAAAAAGTTTATTTCTTTCTAAATGGAAGAAAGCAAGTACATCATTTGAACATCTGCACAGTGAAACACATCCTTTTTCATAATTATGGAGCAAATTCTGTCCTGGCTGGCCCAGTGGGGATAAGGAGAAGCACTGCACAGTGCGTTTGTTTCCACAGGGATCCTGCAGACAGGATTGGATTCCAGCAGGCACACCCCAGGGAGGCACTTGAAGACATGATAAAATACTACAGCCCTGCCTGCTTAGCCTTATATACAGTACCTGGGAAACCTGCAATAACACCATCTTCTTATTTTGAATAATATGCCACTGACGCTGTATCGTATCAAGCAGAGATCTGCAGTCTCAATCTTCCTATTTCTTAATTTATTATTGCAACATATGCTTCCTTAAAAATTCTGAAAAGAGTGCTAATGCACTCTGTTTTTTTAGAAGAACTCCAGCTCTAGGACATGGGAATTTCTTGCTGCAGAGGTATCCTTGCTGTTGGCCATCCCACACATTCAGAAAGTTTGAATAGGTGGTAAGGAAATCTACTGCCATAAAATAAATGGCAATGAAATCAATTCTCTCTGTATGTATTCTAAACTACACTCACTATTCAGGGACAAACCTCAATCAAAGTAACTCCAATAGTTTCAACAAACATGTCCCTTCAGTCATTGCATTACAAACAATAATTTTCACAATCAATAAATTTCATCCATGAGCTTCCAATAAATGGTCTTTAGAAGAGTATTACAATGGGAAGGTCTGGAATGTGACCTATCCTGGTTACTAACCACAGCAGAATCTTCTCCAGCTGCACATCAAAGCAGCTGTAAAACTGCTTTTAGCAAGGAATTAGAGTTCATTCAGAAAATCCAACTATTTTACCCTATCAAATTTCTTGTCATTGTTGACTGTAGAGTTCTACAGGGCTGCATTCACAGTTTTGAGGTTTTGTTGTGGAGGTTTTTTTGATGCAGAGATAAATTTCAGCATATTCCTGGGAAAAAGGAATTAACTTCTCGATTCCAACTACTCAATCTGCCACCTCTCCTCCTTTCTGATTTCATTTTGACAGTTTAGTATCCTCTTACAATGACTGCTCTCTCTGCAATTGTTTTATTCCACTATCCAGGTTCAAATTTTTGAATTGGGCATTGTGTTTTTCACTGTTGCAAATCTTCCTTTTTCTTTTTAGTTGTCAAGTCCATTAAGAAACTACTTTAAGCCATGTCCACTTACACTTTTTCCTCCTTTTTTAACCGGATGTTTACCATAAGCTCTGAGTTTTATTGTCACCTTCCTGATTGCTGTCTACCAATTAGACATTGAAAAGCAAAAGGGTATCTGGAGTTTCCATCAAGGAGAAGGTACCCCCTGGGAATGAAAAACAACCCCTGGCTGCTACATCTGCTGAATTCTAATGGAAATTAATTTAATGTAGTTAGAAGATAGACACTGGGGCTTATTACTGCCAGAGGCCTTCTGAACTGTGTACATGCTTATCATAAATCCTCACAAACGATTTTAAATTTCATTTATCCTTGTAGCTTTCTAGATCTGTAACTTTGTTATAACATGGTTCTTAATGAAACCATAACAAAACCCTTCTTACCATGCAAAACCTTTCCAACATGGCTTTATACAGAATAAACTAGAATCAACACAAATAGGAACAGGGTGGTGAGGAGGTGCCTGTTTATGTCAGTACTACTAAATACGTGCTCCCAGCAGCCTAAGCTTGTGTGTGTCAAGCCCATAACCATATTTAAAATACTGTCCCCAAAACCCATTTACCCCAAAGAGGATGGTGACAAGACTGTGTTCTAGGAAGGAGATAAATGTCTGAACATTATCAGCACAAATTAAGCACAGAAGTTATCAATTGTGCTGATGGAGGAAAAAGCAACCAATTCTTGGTCTGAGACCTTTTCTAAGCCATTCGTAGTTTTTCATGTTTTTACCTTGAGTTTGAACTGCTGTCGCAGTGACATCAAGATGTAAAGGTGTGATCTGATTTAACACAGTTAAAACACTAAACAACTAATTTCAGCCAGTAGGCAAAGAAATGCTGGTTTCTCTGCCTTTTAAATTAGTTCCTGTATGTTTGGGGGGTTTTTTGGTTCACCAACAGAGACTAGCTTAGTCCAAGTGGTGTAATACACATTTTTACTCCTACAGACAAGTTACAAGAATAATCTAAAAAAAAAAAAAAATAATTTGCTGTTTCAGAGATCTGACAGATGTTATTTCCTACATCAAAAGGATTATGTTATCTACAACATAAACTATGAGTAATGTATGCATTACACTATTTTAGCAGTCTGAAAAACCAAGTTTCATCTAGATAAGCATAACCTAGGAATGCTCTGTCTCCTTTTGCACATATTTAATAAAACATTACCGATCTTCCGTATTCTAGGATACCTCAAATTCAGACAATTAACAAGAAAAGCAAAAATAGGACATGAAATCCTATGTCTCTATTTCCATCAGCAGATTCTGTGCTGGCCTGGGGGAAGTTGGAATAGCCACTGCACTTCCCAATTGTAATTTTTGTCTTGATGTGTTTAAAAAAAAAAAAAAAGACTGATATTTGCACTCTTGCAGTGCCTACAAAAGGACTGTGAAACATCCAACTTCTCATGACCATAATTCATGGAGTAACCCTTTTGAGCAACCAGGACATTGGAATGCTGATGGACACTTACCCTTCTGATGTCACAGAAGTTACTTACGAGCAAACTCCCCGACTAAGCTGTACATGCTAGGCCCACACAGCCCTCAGTTGTTGTGGTGGAAGACTGAATTTAATTCTTTCTACCATACAGACTGCAACTGGACACTTCTTCAAAGTACAAGACACAAAAAGGTATTAGGCAAAAATACACAATCAGATTTTCAGATGTCTTTAATCATAGATCTCCTTATATAGCCTTAACAGTCAATTCCAGTTTTGCACCAGCCTAAATTATGTAAGATTTTTATTTGTTTTTGTGAGGGTTTTTTTATTGTTTGTTTGTTGGGTTTTTGGTTGGTTTTTTTTTTTTTTTGTTTTGTTTTGTTTTGTTTTGTTTTGTTTTGTTTTGTTTTGTTTTGTTTTGTTTTGTTTTGTTTTGTTTTGTTTTGTTTTGTTTTGTTTTGTTTTGTTTTGTTTTGTTTTGTTTTGTTTTTTAAATGCACCATGTCTATGAATCTTAATCACAAGCCAGGGCTTCAGAGTGCCAGTTGTTAAATGAATATAAAATTAGGAGGACACTCCTGTCCTACACAAACTTTTATATAAGATGGGAAAGTGAAAAGAGAACACAGACAAAAGAAAGTGGCAGGACCACAAAAGCAATCAATATGGGAAGTAGCACAGTATGTGACATCCTGATATTTGTATTTCATTTTGCAAGTATGACAAAACAAAATAAGAGGGACAAAATGTTTGCTGGTATTTGAATTGAAGATTTGCAAGAACTCTTATTCGAAGCATGAGGAGAGACATAAGAAAAACATGAACATTTGAATTAAGTAACTAAAAAGGCATTGATCCTACTGTGTTGAGGTTATTGGAAAAAGGATTTAATCATTCAGGATTGTTGAGAGTTGACAGACATTAACAGAGGGGCTCTGAATGGATCTGGGAAGGAGCATGCTTTGTTGGCTTGGTGCAATATACAGAACAGAAGCAGATGACCTCAGAAAGGGATCATGTTCTCCAAGTCATTGTCTAGGAAGAAAATCCCAATTTTAGCAAGACAGGCATCAGCAGAGGGAAGTATCAGAATGTTCATACATATGAACATTTACTATGTTCATACATGTTCATTTACTATGAAGCACAGATATAGAATCTTAGAAATACAGCTTTTTTTTTTTTTCTTTTTCTTCCTGACCTACTGTATTTGTTGAGAAGTCCCGAATTATAGTACTAAGAATCAATCCTCAGTGGGGTTTTGGAAACCATTTCACTGTTGACAGCTACAAGTTCAAACAGAAGAACCCCCTGGCATCACCACTGGCTTACAAACAGGTTCACTTACACGCTCTCCATTTTTCATGAGATGCCCACATCAGCCATATAGCATCTCTTACAGAGAAACCTTACTGGATCTTCTTCACTGTTTTTCACTAAGATAAGGCTTCTGTTTCCTCTGGGTTCTACCATTTCCTCTTTGCTATTTTCTATCCAGAGGCACAGAAGATTATCTGCTGCCTTTGTTGTGTTCCTCTGCTGAAAAGAAGTAATTTTTATGCTTGGTGTCTGAAAGACCTTCCTTAAGAAAGACCCTTTTTAGGAGGAAGATCTCTGTCTAGTTTGGGAAAAGATTAGGATATTTTTCTGGCTTCATGAAGAAACTGTGAGGCCTTGCCCATTCCCTGAGTGCCTTAGCCCGAGTTTCATCTTCCAAAGAAGCAGACCTGCATATGCCTCATGCTTCTGTATAAGCAGTTACATGCATGAAGAATGAGTGTAACTTATAAAAGCTTTTAAAACTTATAACAGGCCCCGAACTCCCATGCTATTAGAATTATGTGAATGGCAGGAAAGATTTGTACCCTGTTTGTGCTGTGGGAGCACAGGCCTTTACTGTCTACACACCAGATGAGCAGAAAGATTTGGGGACTGAGCATGAAGAGCTGAGCTACAGCCACCTGGATCTCCCAGGCTAATTCATGCAATGATTGAAAATTAATGGTTTTGTCCCTCTGATGGTAGTGCATTGGTAGAGAAAAAGCTGCATGGATATTCTGCATCCTATTTACAATTTCATGGAGGGAGTGGAAACTGCTGCCATAATTCTTTTGTACATATCTGTACAAAAGCATTCTGAGCTATAATTCATGAAAAATCTCCCATAGGTTTCAATAGTTGGTAGAGGAGGGCTGAAAGTCTCAAGCTATTTTACAATTTTCTTCAGTAGTTTTGGGCACTGACCCTCTTTGTCCTCCATCAGCACAGGTGAAATGTGGCAGGCATCAGAACTTCAAGGAACTCCCCTGGTACTTGTTGATAGTCCTCAGGAAAAACTGTATTGTATTATATTCCTTCAGAAACATGGGTGAGGTGACTGCTCCAAATCTTTCCATTTTCTGGAGAATTTCCAGCAAAGCCTGTGTTAGTTTCTCCATAGCTTCAGTATTTGAGCCTAACAGGCAGACTCAAGCCTTCAAATTTCTCAGCTGGAAAGAGATTGCTACCTGTAATTTAATTGATTAACTGTGCACATACCCTTAATTCTCTACAGGAATGAAGTAAAGGATAAGAAAGGGAATAATATAATTTAAAGCTATGCATTTTAGTGGCTATGAATTAACTTGCTCAGTCACTGCATAATCCACCATATTCTTCTTCTTTCCCTCAGTATTTTGCTGAAGACCCTGACTAAATAAAAGCGAAACAAAGAGAACTTGTGAAGAAATATAAAGGACCAGTAACATATATATATCTGGATATCACAGCAGGAATTGAAATTCATCATCAACATCCAGGTATTTACTTTACCTGAACTAACCTAAATATGGCAAGTTCCAGTTTGGAGAATTCTGTCTGAGAATCTACACAGTCAGAAGGGACTTCCTACACTGAAGCAAGAGGTGGTACAGGACAGAACAGAGTGAGTGCCTGGCCTAAGGCCTCTGTTCAAGGCAATGCAAACCTGCTTTAGGTTCATCTCCTGAGGAACAGAGAGCAGTGAAAGCATCTGCTCCTCTTGCCTAGAGCATAACTTAAACAGGAAAGTAATACCCTTAAAAACACAATTGAAGAACTTACAAATGATTAAATAATAAGGTTTTGGACTTCATATAACCTGAATGTGGTCTCCTTTCCAGTGATCACAATCAAATTTCATCCACAGTAAGATCTGAAATAATTTCATTATTAGAGACATAAAATATACTGCACATCTGCAAATTAATCATGGGGGATGGAGAGAATGTTTTTGTATAGCTCACCCAGGAAGAAGGGATTATGGTAAATGTAATCACTTCCCACTCTAGTGAGTAGATTCTCCATTTTAACAGATCCAGACGTTTCTGATTCCGCTGTGGTGCAATGGAACAGCTCACAATACAAATGAGTAACTTCTTGAGTAACAGCTCAGTGATGTTTCAAAGAACATGTCTGTCATACCAACAAATTCATCCCACACACAGTGACCATAACATAAATCATTAAATATGTCAGAGTTCTCCGGTTCAGGAACAAAGGCATCCTCTCTAAAGCCTTCAAGGGAGCTTGGGGGCAGCATCTTTCCTGACAAAGACTTTGTGAGCATTATATTCCTTGCTATCCTCTTTATTTAACTGTCTGCATTTATTTCTTATAATCAACATCCTTCTCTCTCTCTCAGTAGTCAAGTGATATGTGAACATCTCATATCCTGTAATTAACAAATGGCTCTATAGTAGAATTTTTTAAGATTGCCAATGCTTGAATTACAATCCAGAGTACAAAAAATGCCTACAAGTGAACTTGCTCTGCCCATCTCTCATCAAAATCTCTGACTCACTTCTCATAGTTCTGATTTTCCTCCAAAATACAACGTGTACATCTCCTGTATTTTTCCAGTATTCTTTTCTCAAGGGCTCAAACTGTAAGCCAGGATAGATTCAGGTCTGCCATGCAAGAACACCTAATCTCACAGCATCGTACAAAGCAGAAATATTCAGCTGTGTTATGATACAGATAACCTTTCCCATTGTTTTCCACAGAAAGTACAAGGGTTTGTTTAACCCAAATATAACAATATCAAAAGCATATTTCTGCATTTTACATGTCAGACTGAAGAATATTGAAATAATAACCATAAAAATGTTTAAGATAAAAGGTAATTTAATTTTAAAATGTATTTCATGTACTTTGACATGATCTGGGAAACTAAACATAATAAAAGAACTAAATAGGTTTATTTACACAGTGATATGCTGCCAACAAGTGTTGGATATGAAGGCCAGAAGTCAAGTTCCAATCTTCTGAGTTAAATGCACAATGGAAAATAATGTCACCACTTCACATTTTCTGGAACCATTGCCTGTCATTTTTGCAACCCATTTGTCAGCACGCTATCAAGCTCCTGCCATACCATAATGAACTGCTAGCTACCTCAGATTATTCACTATTATTTATGTAAGATCTTGCACTATTTGGCTAGGTATTTTTGAAGCCTCATTAGCAAAGATTACGTCATTAGTGAAGATTTAGCCCTGGCAAGGCTAGGTCCATTAAGAAAGAAAGGCTGAGCTGTTGCACTATATGGTAATTTGCAGGTTATATTAGCTATACTTCTATGCTTGGTACAACTAAGATTGGATATTTCAGTGGTATGACAAAAAACCATGATTACCAACAAAGTTGCCCTCTATGTGCAGTGAAACCAATTAAGTTCAGCCTCTGGACTGGATTGGAATTTAAGCACTTGTGCCATCTGATCACTTACTGTCACAAATACAGTAAGAAAACATCCTACCCTCACCACTTTGCTAGAAAATGGACAGTGGTGAGAAAGCTGACAACCTGAGCAGCATGTGAAAGAGGGCAGGATCTCATCAAACGCATTTAACTGTAAAGAGAAGCAGAGGTCCTGATCTAGGTTATTACACTGTCAAGATATTGTATTGTGAATCAGAAGAAGAGCAATATTTATCAATCTGGATATTAAAGGCTTTCTAGCAAGTATGAAGATAATATAAGCTAAAAGTTAGTGATGAGATCAAACATGTTAACGTAAAATGCTTCATAAATAAATGTATTCAATATATTCTGCTCGTATCACCAACTGTAGACAGCTGTATAATGTGATACACACAGGATAAAAATGAGAATGGTGAGAATGCTTGCTATCTTTAACACACTGTACTTCTACAGGCCACTGCAGAGGAAGCTTAAAGCCTAGAGTTTACTTAGTTTTTTTCAGAGATTTTAGGACTTCCAGATGTTGCCAGAGCACCTTTAATTTCTCTAGAAAAATATATGTACTTCAATTGCTATGTTATGTTTTCTACCATTCTTCCCCTGTTGGCCTTGCACTCCCTTCAGAGAACCTGATCTTAGCATGCTGCAGCCATTAAACTGATCTTGACCCATACCAGGGGCCAGAAAAGCTGGATACACAGCCTACTTTAATTTCTTTATACTCAGCTTGTGTAAAAGGTCAGTATGCAGAGTATGGGGGGGTCAAAGCCCTCTGACACAGACAGAAATGTTATGCAGGTGCACAGGGATGGAAGTTTGCACAGGAAGTTGCAATTCCAGTTTGTGTATCAAGGAAAGGTCACACACAGCAAAAGTCCCTCCCATTAGTTTGGTTGACCCTAACAAATAGACTGGGTAAAAGGTGGTGGAACTACACCTGCTTTCTTCCTCCACTTTGCTTTCAAGAGCAACATAGTGTAGGAACAGAGAGAACCTGGGCATTGGGATTGCTGGTGTCAGCATGGCCACACCCCCAAGCTGCATCCTGCTTGAAGCTGAATTGTCCTACATCACAGCAAAAGCTCTGTCCATCCCACTTACCATCTTGTCTGAGTGGATCCTACTCTGTACATTTTACCTTCAGAACTTTAAAATTGTTTATTTTAGCTAAATTCCTTCTCCTCAGCATTTGTTCAAGGGAGACTCAGTACAATTTGCTTCAAAGAAGGGGTATTTATATGATGCTTAATAAATGGCATATAACATTAGAGTTCCTCCCAATACATTCTTTTTCAGAAAGTGATAAATCTTCCTCTATTTCTCATTTTTCAGACCTGTGGAATATGTCCTCTCCTCTCTCATATACACATTTATTAATATATCCTTTTGAACTCACCTAGGAGGGAGTTTCCCAAAGGGAGGCCTTCCAAATAGTGTTCCACATCAACTTATGACCCTGAAGCAAAGTAGTTGACATGTCAGTATCTTCCCAGGGTGACATATCTATTCCCCTGATATATGAGCACCTTGAACTCAATGTCATGTAGTCCAAATTGCAGAGGTAACTAGATCATGATGCAATTCTGCTGATTTACTGGGATTGCATAGAAGGGTATTTGGTTTATGGAACTCAGTGATGTGTTCATCTCTATTTTGAAATTGTGCTGAAGAAAGACAAACCCCCCAAGACTGCCTGATTAGTTCCCTATTTCTCCCACTGCCAGTACTCTGAGAGATGATAGTTTTAAAACCAAAAACCTGCAGCATGCCATGTAGATGCTATCCCTTCAAAGGGATATGTTTCTTGTACTCTCATTTTTAATACTACTGCCATCTTCCAAATACCTGCTTTACTTCGAAATGGTGACCCTTTCCTGCTCCTTCTGTTTCTACCCCATACAGACTTCCTAAGTTACATAGATAAGGACAGAGAATAATTGCAGTACAGGTGTTAGAATCTAGCCTTTTATATATACAGCACTTTTGGATAACATCAATATTCAGTCCTATCTTCCCCTGAGGAACTCAGTAGCACACTGGCAGTCCCACCAAGGCCAGTGAACACGCAGGAAAACAGTATTTGTCCCATAGCAGAAATGTCCCCAATAAGCATAATCAACCATTCTTACAAGAGCCACTCAGTTCTCTTAAAATAAACTTTAGTTGGGTTTGCTGATTCTCCAGAAGTCCATCAGATACTGTACAAAACTTTGCCTACTGCCAAGTGGTAGAAAAGATGAAGAAAATTCTTATACCAGAGAATAAGTAAAAGGAGTGCTTTATAGGAAGGAAGTAGGAGCCATTAATCTTTCATTTTAGAAAGCAAAAGCTATAATGCTATACTCTCTTGCAAAATTTTTTCCCCTCTAGCATGAGTTGAAATCATAATGCAGTCAGTGGGGAAGGACCATCAGTATCCCAGCTTTGCTTCTCACAGCAGTAGAGGAAATAACTGATTTTGACTGGTGAGTGGATAAAACTAGGAGAACAGGGATCAGAATGTAAAATTTAATTTCCTTTGTATTCACTTTCATTTTTTGAATTCTCTCTGCTGCAGCAACAGTTTAGAACATTGTTGAGATTAAATTTAACAAAAGAAGTGTGTATGTACATATTTATATTTCTGAGCAATTTTTATGGGGTAATATAAAACAGCTGAAAGTAGGAATTTCTGCGTGAGGCACACATTCCTGTCACTGGTGGTTAAAAACTCAAATCTCATTGGAGCTTTCCTCTGCTGAATTCAAAACACTGTCACTCATGACCCCACTGTTCCTCACCATGGACCAAAAGTCACACACAAATAGGGTTTTAACACGCTCTGCTGGCCAGGTCAAAGGCATTAAGGTATTAGCCTGTCGATTGTTCCTGTATTATTTGTTCAATTTCTGTTAATGCTGCATGAGTACAGAAGGGACAGGACAAGAAAGTATGACCAGAGCTGTGCATCTGGAGCTCCCCATTTTCACAGCAACTCTAAAATTATTTAAGCTTTTATATGAAAGACATGATGCCTTATTCTTGTGACAAAACCAGCACCAAATGCTTTCTTAGTCATAGAAAGCAAACAGCTTGGGTCCAATCCCCTTTTCAAAGCAGGTGCAATTAGATCTGCTGGAACTTTATCCTGTCCAGCTCTCCAAGGACAAAGATCCCATGACTTCTCTGGTCATCTGTTCCAGTGTTTGAGCACCCTCACAATGAAAACATTTCCTGTGTGACTGAAATTTACTGTGATCCAGTTTACATGCTTTGTCTCTCTTCCTACAGCTCTGCACCCCTGGGAAGAGTCATCCTCTACATTTTCCTATTAAACAGATGAAGAGAACAATAAAGTTTCCCCTTCACTTTCTCTCCTCCAGGCTCAAATAACCAAATTTTCTCAGTCTCTCTTTGTCTACCTTGTAGTTCAATCCCCTGGCTATCTTAGTGGTCTTTTGCTGAATTAACTCCAGTATGAAAATGTCTTTCTGGTGCTAGAGAGCCATTCAGAAGTGCTCACGTACTAGAGAGTTGCATCTCAGTTAATCGATCGTAAAGGCTTGAAACTCTTTCAAAAGTAGCCATAAAATATTTTACAAGTGGATCATAAATTGTCATACTTTTGCATTTCATCTGTTCCATATTGCACAAAGCTTTTACACGCTACAATACACATGATTTAATACATATCAATACCAGAAGCTGTCAAACTTCTGTTTTCTAAAGTTTTTCTGCTGGAATTAGGAACTGGAAACTAGGACACTTCCTGCGTAAGCTTTACCTTCACTCACAGCACAAAGAAATATTAACAAGGACATTGGGACTTTGAAAAGTGTCACAGCTTCGCTGTCCTAGATTTGAAAAGGAAATAGCAATGCAGTGTCTGCTACATCGAGACTGGCTCCTGGGAGCCAGAGGGAAAGCAGATAAAAAACAGCTTCTTTTTTTTTTTTTTTTAATGACAGCACAGGTTTCTAAATTTAAACCTCCAAACAGAGAGATCTTGCAAAGATCTTAAAGTGATACCTTAACCCACTTTTAGGAACAATGATTCTTTCCAAGTGCTACTCATTTATAGAAAAATAACGGCACAGGGATTACGTCACCTCAAAAATACATAAGAGGATAGAGGATAAGCGAGGATTCTGTGCTTCAAAAAGAAAGTTGGTGCAAAGATCAGCCTTCTCTGGGTTAATATTGACAAAAGACAAACGAACCAAACTTTCTCCTGCTCCCAGCTAACCTGGCAAAGCATTTCCAAAGAGGCATGTGCCAACAGAGGGGAGAGGCTGCACCAGCCTCACGTGAGCACGTGGCTGGAGCAAACACCGCTCCATCCCAAGGAAACACTGCACAGATCCCTGTGTAATCCTGCACCTGCGTCTGTCTGAGACAAGCAGAATGCCTGACATTTTCTCCAGCTGATTTCCTACAGCACTCAGAGTATCTCCATAGCTCCAGCAGCCAGCCAGGTCAAACACAATAAATAAATCAGGAGCCTGCTAAAATGTGCATTCAGCCAGAAATAGAGCTTTCAAACTGTTTTGTGGGTTTCTTTGTTTTGGGTTTTTTTTAAACCAGTGGACACCTGGAGGCAAGATGGGGACTGAAGACCTCTCCTAAATCCCTTATCAAACTGATGACTAGATTACTCAAATATATCAGCCTGCATTGTACAAAAGCCACAGTCTTTGACCTCATTTAAGCTGCTGAAAAAACAGAGATACAAAAATGGCCGTGAAAAACATATTTAAAATTAGACACTGAGCTATTCAGACATGGTGTTCTAAATACTGTTTTATTCACTGTCAGGGAGGGAGTGCTGCAATCAGGAAGTTCCATAAGACCTGAAAATGACAGTGGCTTGTGTGGTGATAAGGAAGTGAGAACTAATCCAGTGAGCTCCTCAGTCTGTCTGTGAGCAACAAAATTCTTTATGTTTGATTTTTGCAAGGTTCTGTGCAGAGTTTAAGGTCACATGTAAGATTCCCAGCCCCTGGCAGTGCACCAAGGCTACAAGTTTACAGTGACAAGACTCACAGAACTCCTGCAAACTCCTTGTATGAAAAGTTACAGCTTGGTAGAAGCAACTGACCTTTGTTGAAAGTCAAAGCAGTGTAAACAGAAGTGTTGTCTTTCCATAACAAGTACTTGCATGACTCGGGCAATCCCCTGAACTGAGGAATTCAAGTACCTTTACAAAATACAGGGAAGCAAGACTATAGCTGGAAATGACTTGACTTGCAAAGAATCTCTGACCGTTTGTTCTTTTTCCATTTGTACTTAAGGAAACATCAGAAAGGTTGTAAAATCCACCATTTTGTGCAGTGGTTCAAGAACAATCAGCACTCCTGATTTTCTTTGTCACCAGTAATGTAGAATTTTCTGCCGTGGTATTGCCAGGCAGCTGTCACATTCAAGTCTCACTATTATAGCAGTTGGTGTTGTTTTCTTTAGCTTATATTTAGTGCTTGTTTTCATTCTTATTTTCTAGCCTTAACTTTTGGAGAATAAAATGTTAGTGGCATATATAATACTCCAGACTTTTGCTATGGATGCTGATCAGTATGATTGATGGAGCTTCTATACCATATATTGGGAAAATCACTGAACAAATGGTTACACTACTTCAGAAACTTAGCCCATTATACCTCTGAAAAACCTGAAAGAGGCTTAGAAATAAAAATACTGAAATGAATTCATAGGAGGAAATGGGCAGGGAAGAATCTGTTCCTTTTCAATACAACATTTAGGAAGAAACAAAATAAATACAGCACAATCTCAGTCATTTAGATGCCAAGAAAAAGGACCAACTATGTTTAAAATAAGTGATTTATTATGGTTTATATAGTCCATGTATGCACCCACATCCCCCCAAAGGATCTGGATAGCAAGGTTTCATGGACCTTCACCTACTACAAACTGGGAAGGAGGCCAAGAACAACCTTCCCACTTGCTTTGATGGCTGTGCTATCAAGCTATGGAAAATTGCAGAGGGATGGTCAAAAAGTGAATGTATTTCTATGCTTCAAAAATCTGGACTGATGATTTTTGTAAACAAAATCTCAAGGAAAACCCCTCATAAAATCCATGGCAAGGGATATTCAGACAGTCGATGCACATGGAGTGGGTATTGTATCCATGTTCTGCACATCCATATTGCTATACCATAAAGTTTTTAAAGATATTGTAAAAACCCCAATATGGACCCCTTTGCATTAATATTTACTGTTTGATTTCTGAGCATTTTTATATTTCTCTTTCTTGCCAATTAGCAAATATTCTACAATTCCCCCTAATGCTGGAATTTTGAAGTGAAAGTCAGACAGCACATCTGAGCAAATATGTCAGAGGTTGGCCTGATCCACCAGCTGGCTCTGAAGGATCCCTCTGGCCCTCTGAGATAGGGTCTTAGGACCACACCTACAGGATCTACTATTTAGAAAGATTGTGAAACATATTCAAATTATTTAAAAATTTATTTTGATCTAACAGAGAACATACAGAATATCTGTGCCTTATGAATGGGAAGCCAGAGTAGAAGCGAAATATTTGAATCATCACAATGACAGTGGACATTTATGTTTTGACAATTGATTAATGCCAAAAATGGAGTTCCAGCACCCAGGGGAGGTAGGTGAGAGCATGCAGGATTTGTGCCCCCAGCCAAAGCAGCTGCACAGTAGGAACTGCACACCTTACAAGGATGTAATAGTGCTCAATCAAACCTGAGGTTAGTGGAAAATTTACTGAGTTAATCTTTATAACCTGTAAGATATTGGCATGGGGTAATTTTACAAATTGAAATGCAATTATTTGATTTCCTTAACACTGCAAAATTGCAAGAAATCAGGATAGAAAATGCATGCTGAAAGCCAGAGAAGGTGAATGCAGGCTGGAGTGCATGTGCTCAGTTTGAGCTCTCCCCACCCACCTCCTTGCTGCCCCAAAGGCTTTTATTACACATGGGAACAGCCTCCCATGTAGTTTATAAATTACAAAGTAAATATGACTTGACCATGAAACTTAAATTCAATCAAGAAAGCCCATCACCTTGAAGTTACAGCTATGTCTCAGGAATTAAATTTGTTCACTAACTAATCAACAATATTGATGTCCTTCATGGTTACTGATGCTCAGAGACAAAACCATAAATATTATGATTATCAAGGGAAGTTTTTCTTCATGGATTCATGACAGTATTGATGTTTGATGTGGTATTTGGTACCTCAAAAGGAGATGCTTGGTACTTTCTTGGCTTGGTCATCAAGGTCCAAATAATTATTCTTAAAGAAAATAAATAAGACATTTGTGAAAGGGTAGCAAAGCAGCTTAACATATTTCTGTTATGATATCAAATGGCAAAACCCAAAAATCAATTCAGAGTGAAAACTTCTACTACTCTGAATTAGAAATTATTTTACTGCCATATCTTTGCAAAGTGATTCCTGAAAAGGTTTTGTACACCTCTCTTGTAAATACTATGATTATTACACTGCAGCAGCATTCTGCATGTGAACTTGAATTTAATTTTCAATTTTTTTCTTATGATTCTTAGAATTAAAGGGCACTCAGTGGATCTCAATTAGTTGGATTGATGGTAATTTTTATCTCATAAGAGTAATGCAAACGAAGCATTCAAACCTCCAGACACCTATTGCAGTGTACTGGAGAGAGGCCAGCTTTCACTCACAATGTTCTTTGACTAAACTGAATCCATATGTTTACATGGAATAAAATATTACAAATGTCTCCCAAGGGCAGCCAATCATTATTGAGTGCTTTAATAACCTAAACTAAAAATTCTTTAAGGTGACAACTAACCTTTAGCCAGAAAGATACTTTGTTTATTTTACTTTTTATTTTTTTTAATAATGCAGGGTGTATTATCCTAATTTAATTCCAACTTGTCATGAACAAAATACTTATCTGGGATAATTCTGAAAAAGCTGTACAACAAACCATTTGTGAAAGCAGTAATAACTTAGTTCTAAACATATGGTTCCAATTTTGTTTTTCCTTTTTCTCCCCATAAATGTAACTTAGTTGTTGCAGTTTTATTTTTGCAACACATAAATCTGATATCTTTGAGAGAGAGATCTAGACATAAAAGCTACATTTACATTTTAAAGCTGCTTCAGTTACCCACCATTTTGTCCCCATTACAATATAGCCCTATTCAAAAGGGTACCAGCTCTTGGAGTTTAAATTCATAGAGAGGCTACTATTTAACAGGAAATTCCTGGAAAGACATCTTTACATTTCTTGGGAAAATTACTTGATGCTGTCTAAACAAACAGAGTTTACTTGTGTCGGCAGCTTGTACACTTACAAATCTAAATTCTAATTTCTAATTCATAGAAATCAGTGTGAAGTTGACCTGTGAGAACTCAACAGCAGGTCAAGAAAAGATATTAATTTTCAGTATATTCAAGCAGACAGCAAGGTAGTGTGAAATTCCCATCTGGATTTCAGTTTCCTTCCAGATTTACTTTATTACAACATGCAGAAAGTAAACTTACTGTCTATTTTACTACTAGAAAGTATTTTGGTGATTAAAAATGTATATTAACTTTTTTTTTTTTAATTTCCATTTCTTAAATGCACTTACCAACTTGTATCTGCCCTGGTCCAATACAGGCCTGGTTCCTGTCCTTGAAGGCTTAGAATGCCCTTTCCTCTCCTAAGCAGAAGTGTTATCCTGAGGTGCCACTGGGTGTTTAGTGAGAAAAACTCCTTCATTACTAAGATTCCGAGAACAAACCTCTTTCTTCCTCAAAACTCTCTCTGACAAAACTCATCTCCCTTCTCCATCTCAGTCACTGCAACCATTTTGCATGCAATGAATCTCCTGCCCCAAATTTACCAGGCATATTTACCACATAAATGTAGTAATGTGGCTTTATCATAGAACAGAAGCATGTCCCACAGACTTCAAGAGAGAGTAGTTTTGTAACCAAGAAAACTGTTTATGTTACATGTCTGTTAAAAAGCAATATATAGATAGAAAAGCTGAAATTCTACATAAGGCACAGATAGAGCATTTTTGTCTGTCCATAAATGCTGTGCGGATTTACCGCTAAGTTCAAAGAATGCTCAGCAACATCAGATAGACTGGAAAATTTTACCATCCTGTTTTAGACTTCCCTAAAACAAGAGATGGAAATATCTGGGACTTGTTAAAGGCTTTCAGTGCATTTGCCATGTGAAGAGACAATGGAACATGCAAAAATGCATCAGCTAAGGCTCTTAAGTACTATCCACAGGGAAATACTTGTGGGACTAACCCACCAGACATGCAAAGACCGAGCCAACACAAACACAGATGGTGAAGCCCTTTTCAGACCCTATCTGGTGTCAAAGGCAGGAGAAGGTATCAAATTAATTTTGCAACCTAAAAGTACGTGAGGAATCCAAATTCCTCGATCTCCTTTGCAGCAGCATTTAAGCACACTGAAACAGGCAATGATGAAAGAGGGAGACTTTCTAGTCTTGCTTTTGGGTTTGCTACCAAGGACTCCCCTGAGAACTCTCCCAGGGTAAGAGGCTGGCAAACCTGCTGGCCCACAGACACACACACGGCTGCTCCCTTCTCTTCTACTTGAATTTCATATCAGTTACTGAAACGAGATACTGAGCACGTCAGTACAAAAATGTCCAGTGTTGTAGTAACATGTGGAAGAGATGTCACAGAGAGGATTCTTCCCTTCTCTACACTGGTGCGTGGTGTTGTTCAAAATGTTCCACATTGATACCATTTGGAGAACAAGATTTAGGCCCACATTTTATTTGAAGCCAGACTGTTGGCACTCACTGGCTGACTGAAAAGCAGTGGCTTCCAGGGAGGAATTCTGACACTACAGACGGAACAGTAGTACACAAATCTATAAAAACTGGATTGCAGTTCACTCCTTCCAGGCTCCTCTCCTCCCTTGAGGACCTAGCCCATTAGTTTAAGGGGGTTATGCACTCAGGCTCCCAATGTGTTTCCATGGAAGCTTCTAGTTATTTTAGTCCTGTTGCAAAACTGTAGTCAGGACAGATAATACCACTCCTTTTAAATTGCAGCTATTGCTTGCTTCCAAATTATCACATCTGGTTTCAAATGCCACACCTTTTAAATAAAGTAACAAGATCTGTCCTAACATTTTTTTCCCCAATAGCTTCTCATTGAAAAACAATCAAAGGAAGGTTGCTCAAAGCACAAGGTATCCATGCCAAACCTTGGTGTTTAAATAATTTTCATTCATATTTAGTTCCAGAGAATAATTTATAGCATCTTTGAAATGTTTCACTGTGGAACTTAGATAATGGACTGAGAGTTGCAAAGGAACAGAGTACTGAATATACTTGAGGTCTGCAAGTGCTACAGAATAAAAGTAACAAACAGGATCACAGCACACATATTCCTGCACTTTCACACATGAAAAATTTTTACAGCTACTCACAACTGAACTCAAAATATGCAGTAAATAGTAAAAAAGGGCAAAGCAGACAATTTCTGACTTTGTTAGTAATGACACTCATCTATATGACAGACAAAAAATAGCTGGAATGAAAGTATTCACCTATGATCTGACATCTACGCTTTTGCCGAGTCACATCATACAACATTTATATTGTCTGTTGATTCTGGATTTGTCTGTATTTATGCAGGTGCTTTAGTAGGAAAAAGAGCTTAATCTTTTTAGTCCAAAATATCTTATCCTGACCATTAATTCTTGGTACCTTCAGTCCTGAGGGAGACAAGAGAGCTTATTTTAGCTTTTCAGTCTAGATAAGCACTTGCAGCCTGTAAACAAAAGAAGAACAGTAAATGACCCAGTAATTTTAAATTAATCTTTAAGGAACAGACATTAAATGAAATTCCTGACCACTTCAGAGGTTCTTGATCTGTGCAAGTAGGAAAAAAGGAATTCCCAGCCATCCCTTCACTCTGGGCTCAGGCCACAACAATTAACCAGCAAGGATGACCAAGGGCCAGCCCCTGGATCTGTGGCCTGGTCGGCCTTAGTTTGCTTGGACAGACCAAAAGCCAGTCTGTTTTCTTTACCCCCCCCGTAGCCTATATTTTCTTTTACATATTTTAGGACATTTTCAGTTAGCTCAGACATCCTCCTCCTGCCATGGAAATTTACTTCACAAAAAAAGCAACAGTTGGTAGCCTCCTACTTAGATTGTACTTGAAAACATGCTTGTAGCTGTAAACTTTTACATTCCTTTTAGCTGGAGCTCTTTTGGGGTTATTGTTATGCCTAGTGCTTCTTGGAGGGCATATTTTCCAGCTGTCACTAAAGGAAAAATATCTGGAGGTTAGACCATCTAGCAGCGTTTTCATTACCACACAGAAACTAGGGCGAAAAAGCAAAGAATTTATGTTAAAAAAAGATGGCAGATTTGGGCACACACTTGCACACAAATTAAATATGAAAATGCTGATACCACCAGAAAATCAGCTTTACCACTAGGACCCTTAGGCTTAGATAAAAATTAAGAATATCAGATTAATTTGGCTGTAAAATCCAAAGTTCTGATTTCTAGAATGGTTTGGACTTTTTGCTGGGTCAGAGCCTGAAACAACCAAACAGCAGTGATTTTCTTATGACTCTGAGCATATTTTCTCTGCTTTCATCTACAATGACAGTGTCTGAATATTTTCTATGTTAGAAATAGTAAAGTCCAAAGCTTATTTCAAAAAATCTTTGCCATGTGTCTGTCTTGAGAAATCAAATGTTTGAGACACCTTTACTTAAAAATATTTTTTTCCCCTCAAAATAACTATTTGGTGCTGTCTGAGTTTTCTTGGGCTGAAGCTGGCATCCAGATGTAATTCCAACAGTAAGAAGAGTTTTTCCATGAAGATAATTTGCAGAAGTTCCCAAAGATGTTCAGTGCCTGGGTTTAATCAGCCCTGGAAGCATGTTTCTAAGCCAGAACCACTTAAACGAAAAAACTTTATCCAGGACTTTGTGATCTACATTGTCCCATGGGAGCACAGCTGTTGTCTTAGCATTTCAGAGATTGAAATTCCATCCTCAGTGTAGCTGTGGTTTGATCTATTAACTACTGTGCCTTGTCACCAAATGAATGAAAAAACCTTGGAAAACAAGATGTTATGTAAATTTAATCCATGTAACAGCAACACTATTTAGCCAAGCATTACCACTGCAGAAAGCCATATTTCACTAAGCATGGCTTCCACAATATATGGAGTTCTGAACTTGGCTCAGAAACAATCTGAAAAGCCACATCAGTTATATAAGACACGAAAAAGAACAATTCAAGCACAGGACTGATGACAGAAGACACATCTAGAGAATATGTTTAGTGTGTACAGTCCTCCTGAGAAGGAAATCATGCTGGTGAATAACAACCTCACAAGAGGCAAACTTCCTGTTGGTACAGAGCAGAGCTGCCACCAGGGAGGAATCAATGTCACAGCCAGTTTGAACTTAAAATAACAAAGTGTGTTAAAAAGGAGAGGAAACAAGTCCAGATGCAAATACCCCCTACGCAGTGAGTGCTTCACGGCCTGAACAAAGAACGTTGCTTTAAGGACCCGACAAGTCCGTGATCAAATCACTGGAAGGAATCTGCAGAGCTCTCCCAGGCGGTCCCTGCTGGGCTGGCAGCAGAAGCTGCTCAGTGACAGCAGCGATCAGGCTCAGTCACCGTGTTAGGGGAGCTGGGCAGCTGAGGGAGCATGTCACCGTGTCACCCGCTGGGAACCCCCGGAGCATCTCCCTGAGCCAGCTCCATGTCAGATACCGTCAGTGTACAAAAAGGACCTGCACACCCTCTTGCACTTGCGCTGGCATGGGCGCGGGGGCTTCCTGGGAGACACAGAAAATGGAACTCCTCCCGGGGCCCCGAAAAAGGGAGAAGCAGGTAGGTAGGTACAGAAAAAGCATTCTTTTGAGAATGTGCATCTTTATTCGTGGTCCTTTATATAAAGCCTTGTGAACAGAAACAGAGACTCAATCCATGTGAGAATAGCTCAAGAAAAACATACACTCTACATCCTTTTCATTCAGAGGGGAAGCAAAAAATCCCCCTAAACTTGGGCCACTAAATAACACTCTCTTTTCCCTAAACTAAGCACTTGAAATGGCTATAAAAAGTTTCTGTGCATCATTTTTTAGTGAGAAAAGACCTCAGACTTTACTCAGAACCTCCTCTTCTGCCCGTTACCACTTCTCACAGCATTAATTTTGTGTTAGCTCACAGGCTCCTTTAAGGCATGGTCTGTCCCTGTCACACACCATTTAGCTCCCAGTAGGCTGCTGTGGATAAATGCTGGCACAGCCCTGAAACACCCCAAAATCTCATCCCCATAGGAATCACATAGGATTTCCTACTCGTGAACAGACTGTTTATAAATGTAAACTTTATCCAGCCATCTGGTAAGAATTTGAGAGTCAAATTCAAATGAATATAGGCTTATACAGAATTTTATACAGACAGAATTATGCAATTTTAAAGATTCATTCAAATGAGGTAATGATTACTCAAATGAAGAAATGGTGTAAATGCATATTGAGGGAAAAGTAATACCTAACACCAAGATTATGTGGTAGAAGGAAAAACTCCTTCTAGATGAATAGACTTTATCTATCAAAATCAAAATGTTTAGCAATAGCATAATTATCATCTTGCATTTGTTACTATCACATCATTTGATATGTTGTATTTTGAATTTCAAAACTTGGAGCTAAACTGAAGCTACTTCATCATTAAAACCAAAACTGAATTTGCCAAGTGAAAGTTAAGTTTTAGAATTTAACCCATGAAGAATAACTTGTTTGGTTGCATAAGGGGAAAAAATTCTAAGTAAAT
Organism: Phainopepla nitens; assembly: GCA_013400175.1. Lineage (NCBI taxonomy): Eukaryota > Metazoa > Chordata > Aves > Passeriformes > Bombycillidae > Phainopepla > Phainopepla nitens. Next base: position 461,630 of record VXBQ01017777.1, on the reverse strand, counting down.
TTAATACATCTTGCAAAAAGATTCTTTCAAAGGCTTCCTACTTGAACTGGCTTCAGCTTACAAGTATTTTTTTTTTTAATAGCATGCAGACATTTGCAAGCCAGTAGGAACAAGGTGTCTCTGTACATTTTACTTCAGAATTAACAACACCTATTGAAAAGACAGTTTTTTTCTGATTTAGAAGTAGGGCCTTTTTAAATAGTACTCTTACAAAAGCTAAACCAAAACACTGCTTAATTTCTTGTTCAAGCACTTTCAGAAAGCCTGCAGAGCCAACATAGAAAAGGTTCTAAGTCTTAAGAGAAGGTGTTTTTAATCCTTTTAATGAGGCAGCAGTAATTGCCTTCGGGGTTCTCTTCAAATCAGGAATATGCCACCACGCTTGCTGCTCTGCTGGGAAGCTGTGAAGTGTGTCCTTCCTCCTCCCAGGGCCTTCATTATTGCTTCCTCCAGTGGCCACAGCCCCTTCTGATTTTCATTAGAGAGTGTTGCAGGGCGGGATTCTCTTCCACACACAGAGCCATGTGCAGCTGAAGTGCCACGCTGTGTTAGGAGAGGTCTTTGGAGCCTTGAAACTTGTGCAAGACAGTGGCTACTGCTGCCCACAAAAGCTTAAACCATCACCTGCAAATTCAGCAACATTCTTACACTCCCAAGGCTAAACAGTGACTAAGTATTCAGAGAACACAAATATATTCAGAACCTGTAAGTCTGTGCTAAAAGTGTAAATTCCCTGATGCCTTCTCTGCCCTGGCTCCACAAGCACAGAATTAGAAAGACAGGAGGTCAGTTTTGAGTAGTCAACACTTGCTGCAGCTTTTTCTCACTCAAAACTAGGCCATCTACTTGGTCTGGATGAGAACTTTTAAATAAGCCCATTCCTCTGCAACTTACTCTAGACAATTCTGTTGAGTCCTAAACATTTCTAAACAGTAAGAACTGCATCCTAAATCCTGTTTCAGAATAAAGCAGGTCAGTTTGAGCCCCTGTACTGACAATGCTGTGCACAGTGTCAACTAGATCTGATCCTATATCTGTTTCCTAGAACAGAGAGATCTTTGAAATCACTTTTGGCATTTGTCTCAAAAATGAGAATACTTGCATGAACAATGGTTCTGGAGCTGCCACTACAATGTATTAACTGGAGAAACTACTCTTACCATATCCAACTCTGCAACCCTACACACTGACCTTTCCAGCAAAGAAATAACACAGAAAGTATAAAACCAGACTGAGCTGGCCAAGAGTTGCACAGAAGAGTATTCAGAAACTCACAACTTTTGTCATCTCTGACAACCAAGTACTGTGTTAGTTAGCTGAGCAGATTCAAAACCTGATGTACTTGTGCAGTCCAGCCCTCCTCAGGGAGTTTTCTCCTTCCTCAGGCTAGGAATGTGGCTTTAATCAAAACTACAAACTGACTTATGCTCCCACATCACCATTTAAAAATAACCTTACAACTGACTTTTGGTAAGCTCATTTTAAGAACTTTTCTGTTGATTGGTATGTATTAATCCCTCAGATAAGTACTATTCTGAGATTATAACCATTTACATAATTATTCATAATTAGCAAGGCTATCTGTGTACTACTTGTTATCTAGGACTTTCTGTTGATTACATGTATGCTACAAAGCAGATCTCAAAAATAGAAGCTTCCATTTAATCTCTTCTGCATTACACAGAAATTTTTGGCACTTGTTCATAATACATTAGCTTCTAAGTAACATAATAATAGAGCTAGCTGTCTGACTCAGGGCTATTTCTGAAGCTGCTAATTTGATTTTTTTCCAATAAACAGAAAACTTTCCCCATTATGTTGCTTTTCTGCTTGCAATGAATTCTCCCAGATTGCTACATAACTAGATAACCTGATAAGACAAATTTTGTTTGTTTCATATAACCTTCATTCAAAGCATCCACTACATACCATGACAAATGTAAAGTGATTTTTAATAAGCATAATTTATACTTTTGACTGATTTATACAGCAGTAATACATCTTAGGTAGCAAAGGAGGAGGTGTGCATGCTCAGGGGCTGCACTAACACACATCTACAGACAGGGCTCGCTGACAGCTGGGCAGCTGAACACTCAGGGACATGATGTGAGCTCATTGTATGGCTGTAGCTGTTCTAGATTAATATTACTCTAACAGATATGTTTACTAAGTCTACAGAAAGAGTTTTACCCCATAACTAAGGAACAAAAAGTTCTAGTTTCGCAGTCCTTAATATTGGTGTCCATAAAAATGCTAGTAAAGCATATAAATATTCTAATATCAATAACATGTTTCTAGTTTAATTCACAACTGTAAGACTAATTCACAAGTGTAATTCTAGAGCTGCACACATTCTGTTCCCCTCTGGCCTTGCTCCTGAGCTCAATGGAACAGTTTCAAGGAGAGATGAGTGGAATTTTTTTCATTTTGTGCTGAAAGAGCCAGACAAACAGAGCTGAAGGCTTTTAAGGGAGTAAAACTGAAAGGTCTCTTGTTCAGTAAGTCTTATCCATGAAACTTAATTGACATTTCACAATTCAGATACAGGTTTTGGTTTCATGATTAGCCTTTCTAGACTCTTTCAGAACATGAAAGGCTGGATTTAAAATTGAATTCATATAACTTTACTTGTTTTTACTGTAAGAACTGGACTAGCAATCATACACAATTTAGTGTTTAGTTCTATACAACAGTCTTGACCCCACATTTCTCTCAGTTAAAAACTCTTAAATTAATGTGGATTTTGCCAGTGAGAATGCAACTTTACCTCCCTTCCCCACCCCTAAACTGTCAAAGATCAAATAACTCCAGAATCAGTAGCTCATTAAGTAACATAGATTGCATAAACAGAATGTTTGATTGGTTCCAGTTTCTCACAGATGAAACTCTAGGGCTGCTTAGTGGAGAGCAGCCAGATTGTGTGCAGGGACTCATATTTTGCCTTTTAGGTAGCCCCAAATTAGAAATGTGCAGTTCCTCATAAAAGATTTAACTGTTATGAATAACCTCTAAATATACTTCTAAATATACTTGATTTGCATGCAGCTGATATTACAAATGCATTTCAATAATGAAATCCAAAATAATCTGAGAATTGATTTCGATTTGCCCATGCCATATCTGAGAGGTTTTTTCGCTACAACTAATCTGACTTTTCAAAATATGAATCTGAACAATTGCTGCTGGAGGTTTAGTGTTATTTTTGTCAGCCCCTTAGGGAGTTGAAAGAAGTGGACACTGAAAGATACTTTTCCTGCCACTCACATCCACACTGAATGTGCTTAGTGAATCCAAGAGACTTAAATTAAAGTATTCTAGTATTGTGATTGATCCAATAATCATTTCCTTGGGTGTCAGAGAATCCACTAGATAAAAACACCAGCTCCTCTGATTACCACCTCACAGGGGCCAATCCAGATATTGGGGAAGGAAATTCATTTGTGTAATGCAACAGCAGAATAATGGTGACAATGGTAGTGGCAGCAGAGGAACAATGGAGAGTTGAAACAGTGAACCCTTTCCAGTAAAAACCTCTCCCTGCTAATATTGCTGGCAGAGTCCAGTTCCTGAGGACAGTGGGTTAAAAATGCATAAATATATGGCAACTCATATTTGTGCAACATTTATAAAGCTTTCAGTTCTGCTGTCCATACTGCTCCTCTGGTGAATAAGGACTTCAGCAACCAGGTTTAGAATTCTTAGTAATTTTGTCCAAAACCTTAAACTAGTAATATTTAAATAAACACCTTTCTTAGTTTCAGATGTCATATCTGCTGTCAGGGAAGGAAAGCAAGTAGTGACTGCTACAAACATCTTAATAACAGATTTCATGTGATGTCACATAAGTCATTCTGACTGCTGTTGTCTGAAATAGCAGTACCACATCTTCATCCCCAAAGTTATTTTCAGAAAGACCAGTCATCTGCAATTACAGCTGACAATGATGTGAGATGCATATGTACCTTCAGCTCTTTCCAAGTCACCAGTTCATAACTGATGAGTACCCAGAGAACATCCACGTTTGTAATGAGCTGAGAACATTTTTCTTGCTGGGCATGAGGATTCAGTGGGGCAGCTAAAAGAATATTAGATTGCCCACCTCAAATTCCCAAAGACTTAATTTACTTTTTTTTCCCTGCATTTCTGCTTTTTGCCCTAGAAACTGCAAGATAAAGGAGTGATATAAACATTTATGTCAGTTCATGCTGCATGGGTCCTCATATTGACATGTGAAGTTGCCCGGACAGGTCACAAAGCAGGGGAGGACCTAGGCTGCAACACACAAACACCAGCCATCAGCTGCCCTGGAATTCTCACCAGGCTGACAGGGAGATCCATACATTTCTGGGAGGACAGACACACGGACACAGCAATCAAACATCTGGAGATGGGCAGTGTATGTTATGAAGAAGAGAAGAATAATAGATGGAAGTTTCTTGTTAGAGCAAGAAGAATGCGTGCCCTTAGGCTGCAATAAAGAACAAGACTTCCCAATTCCCATTGTCCTTAAGTAACCACTGCAGCCATCTCCACAGACAGCATCTTTGTGGCCTTAATGTCATGCTATGCAGGCCTCCTCTCCCAGCTACACAGACAAAACCTTCTAGTTGCAGGTTTGGTCACCTATGAGTTCAAATATAGGTCATGTAAGAAAAATGAAGCTCTCAGAAATCAGCCCATTTGTGTAAGGCCTCCAAGAAGCGCTTAGTTGGCATATTCAATTTCTGCAGTGTTGTATCAACAAGAATTCTGCTAATAAAATACAAAGTAGCCTTCATGGTATGAAAATAAAAAGGAACTTATAAATGATTCATTATTTTTTAAAAAATGCCTATGTACAAAGAGATCAAGTAAAAAAATGTCTTGGAGAAGTTTTTTTTTTTTTAAGAGTCAGAGTACCATTATTTCAGTAATTGTGTAGAAATGTGGAAGCAGTTTTTTGTTGTAGAAAATGTCTTATGAAAAAGGTCCTTTCAGGCTGGGAAGGGAGTGCTGGATTATAAACCATGTTATGCAAGCCTGCTGCTCCAGAAGCCAAAACCCTGCCCCATCAATTGCATAACCAGCTCCAAGGGAGATCTTTACGGAGGAGCCTTGATGGAAATTCAGCAAGTTACCAGCCTTCCACAGGCAATAAACAAGGCATTTACTGTCTCTTGGCATTTACTGGAGCCAATTGTGCACAATTTGATTCCCCCCCCCTCCCCTTCTCATTTCCCAGCGTAAACAAAGAAACAACTTACAAAAAACCTGACACTGGACAGACTGTCTCCTGTTGACACCATTCTGATCTGGGAATCATATTGCCCCTTTGAAATGCTGAACAAGCCTGTAGGCTGCTGGTACAATTCTGAAAGGAAGTGGGAGAGGCAAAAGCAAAACAAGATGCTCTGCAGTGGAATGTACTAAAGAAAACCAAATATTTCAACCAATATTTAAATTCCTCAAATGTGGGACAAAACCTACTGATCTCACTCTTAACAACTGAAGCCACTAGAAAAAAATCAGGGCTGATCTATGCAGACATGAAAAAGTGTTGTGCTCCCCTAGAGATCAAGAGACACACATTTATTTACCTTGTTTCTGCTATACTATTGTATTCTCTCTAGATGGTAGCTTAGTCTTGTTACAGGGCATGCCAAACTTCTACCAGGTTTACACAGAGTAACAGAGCTGAAAAATAGCACAACTTCCATTTCCCATGTAAACCTGCTTTGTCTGGAGCATTAATATTTTTCTTCCTCATTTGTCAGTGCTGCACTCCCAGAGCCTTCTGTACCTCTACTTTCTCATCTTTCCAGCTCTGTGCACTGATTTAACATGCAGGATGCTGCACTGTTGCTTTTCCTTATAGTAAAAAGCAAAAGGAGAAAGAAAGATCCAAAGTCTAACTCTTGAGAGCCCATTGGGCAAGTCTGCTCAGGGGATTACATTTTCCATAGCCAAAACCACACAAAGGACACATGAATATTGTAGTTTCGCAGCACTTAGCCCTCTTCCTTTTTTTTGTTTTGTTTTGTTTTGTTTGTTTGTCCTTGCCGTATCATTCAGCTTGGAAAGGGTGACTGGAGGTTTCACTCAGACCTCAGGTTGAGGCTATTCTTAAGAAATACAGCTTTGTCAATAATATTCCTGCAAATTGTTCAGCAGAGCTGAAACACCTCAAAAAAGACCTGAGCTACAATTCCTTTATAAAAAGGCTAAAGCAAAAATCATACCCATGTCTGAAGAAAGCAGCTGCAGTAATCCAAAAGAAAACTTTACTCACCATTTTCACACCATTACGTGTCACATTTGACATGATGAAATCAGCCCACTTAAAAGACCCTACCCAAGTACTTCTAAGTCTCTGTAAGTAATCAACTGTAAAAAGCAAAGCAATGTTGCAGTTTGTAATACAGAACCCAGCCTGTGCACTAACAGGAAAAACTAAAAAAAAAAAGACATTTATGTTTTTGGTTTCTAGGATTCCTTAGATTTATAACATTAAAATTGATGAAGTTTACAATCGGCACAAATCCCCCTTTCTCCCTTCAATCGGATTGCACAACAAAAATGATTGAGCAGCCTATCCTACATATCTTTAAGATTCCTTCAATTATCCTAGTCATAGCTCAGTGTGGACTTTAGTATAAACAACTAGATAACCAAATGCAAAGATAGAAATGATGAGATTAATGACGAATTAAAAGAAGCAGTATTACATGTGATACACAAGGCACAAGCCAACTGCAAGAACTGTCATTTCTGAGTATCTAAATTGCAAACCAGCTCTGGGTAAGTAATTTTTCCCCTTCACAATTAATTTTCCTATTAAATTAATAATCATTAGTCAGAGCATCATGATCTAAACTTGGGCACAAAGAAAATTCCCTTTACTTTGCAATTTTATTAAGTTGGCTACTCTCATTTCTCCCCAGTCGCTTAAAATCCAGCTGCTTTGTTTTGAGATGCTAAAATTCCCCCTGAAAGACCATTTTGACCATACATGTTCCCATACTGTTCTAAAAGTCTCTTTAAACACTGACAAAATTAAGTAATGCATGATGGAGCTCAGCAAAGTGAGGCCTTTTCACCCATCACCTTGGCCCTCACATTGTTTTTTAATTAGTGACTGTTTGAACCTGTGCCAAACAACACACCCTTAGCTAAGCATCCGTTAAAACAGTAAATTACTCAGGTTGTGCAATCCCTTTTAACTCTGTCAAGCCAAATAAATATTGCCTGGACATTATGGAGACACTTCGGGAACCAAACTGAAATGTGCTCCTAATATATAACCTGAGCTGTTTTCAATTAATAATAAAAACTTCTGGCAGAAGGGTAGTGCTCCAAAAGCACTTGTTTTCCTTTGACATCAATGGGAAGGAGCCAGTTAGGCACTTCTGAAAATTCCATTAGGTATATATCAGTTACCAGAAATATATTTATAGCCAGAATTTTCAATGAGCTAGAGTGGTCGGGATATATTGCATGCTTACAATCCACTGTGGTAGCTAGTGCTATGGATTATACTTTTAAGAAGAGACATGCATCTTCTGAAGCAAAGGATACCCAGATGTATTCTCTGCATGACTCAAAAGAGGTCAGTAGAGATTGTCCTGGTGTAACATATAAATTACTCATGTTTTTGATAAAAAGGATTGTATTCCTAGGAAACAAAAAGACATTAGGGCAGGTGTATGCAGATACTGCACAGTCCAGCTACATCAGATGTAAGGAACCTGTGGATCTTATTTTTAATCTGCAATACGACTTTCAACCTAATTATCTCCACAAGATCAACTATATAGGCTGAGTTTATTTTCCATCCAGGCACTTTCAGTGAAACAGAAGTTACAGCTGCATCTACTTACAGACATGATTTGCTTAATGGTTACAGTCCAGGTCAACTCCCCAAGGTTTAGTTATTTATTATTAAATAGATATTAATAAATTATTGCAAATACAGTTTTTTAAGCTTAAGTATGTTTTTAATGAACTCTGGCAGTGATTAAGGAGCAATTTGAATTAGGTAGATTAATCATAAGTTATGAACTCCTAAAAGCAGATAGCAGGTAGAATTTGTGAGAGAACATTGTGTGCTTGTCACCAGCTACTACTTATTTTGTTGCAAGTGCTGCTAGTTTTCACTCCCTGAGAGTGTCAGTTTTCCACTCAGTTATATTGATTAGACCATGACAAATAAGTTTGTGTAATTCACAGGGGACAATACCAGTGGTTAAGGCAACTGTATTTTACCCTGTGTTTACAAGAGCATTTCATTTATTATATACACAAATATCTATGACACATATATATATGTGAGATATATGTATATAATGTACTCTGTTTGGAATAGGAACAAGACTGTTAAATACTAATAAAAGGACTAAAAGCAGGCTGACAGTAGATTTAAACATAACTCCCAACACCTGCAGGTTACCAGGTCATCATTCTTGGATCATGCAGTTTATACTCAGGCAGACAATCTAAAGAGTTGTGCAAAATCTTTACTGTCAATTACTTTGTAGGATGGCAAGTTCCAATAATGATGTTAAACACGTGGTTTGATGGTCATATTGAATACTCATAACACTGACTGCATTACAAGATATGTAGGAAGGAAGAAGGAAGGACACAAATATGTATGGTTAAGATGGAAGCCATCCTGAAAAGCAGCAAGTCACAGGAAGACCTGAGGGTCATTGCAACTAAGACAGTTCAGCTCTTTGAGCAGCTTTGTGAAAAAAGGGTCTGCAATATCCAGTTTAATAATTGTATTACTTCAGCAGTTCTTTACAATGGATTTTTGCGTATTTCTAAACAAGAATATCAAGTAGAAACAACACTTGACATCTGCAAATGTTTGGAAAGACAGCTTCTCTTCAACTATAAAGGTATTTTGGAAAGCTTGTAGCAGAAGTGACACAGCAGGAAGAAGGTTAACAAACCTCAGTTTTGTCAAAGAAAATTTTGATAAGTGACAATTTCTAAGCATAGGTATTTACACATTAGAAAAAGTGCTTTTCAGTTCTGCTGAAAAACAGAAATGGATGCAAGAAAAAGTCAGTATTTCCTAGCAGTGGGGTTCCACTGTTTTTGATAAACATTTTTATCAGCATGGGTGGCAGAAGGAGCCCTCATCTAGCCTCTTACTCATCATTAGATGGATCATCATGGCATACTCTCTCCTAATTCTCTATCTGCAGCATTTAATCTCGCAGGATGCAAAAGCTGAACCCTAGGACAACCATCCAGATTATTAGGTGAACTACAATTGCCTGTCATCTACATGTCAGGCTATACAATCTACTGGCTGCTTGGCTATAAACACTATGAAAGTGCAATATAATTCTATTTATTAACTACACAACAGCATGAAACTAATTATGAACATGGCAGAATGCTCGTGGCTTCTGCAGGAGCAGGGACAGAGATTCCTTGAATAACAAACATTAAGTATTTAAAAATGTATTACTGATTTACAATTAAGTACATGTAATAAAGAAGCCAGAGTTAAAAATAAGTCAGAAATTTGCTTGGAATTCAATAATAACAATTAAATTGTTACATCAAGGCATTATTTTGCCTCAGGATATATGTGAAATGATAGTACTTCTAAACACAATAGCAATCTACACTGTAAAGCAACTTACAACATATGGACCCAGTGAATATAAATACTGCATCCTTTCCTTCCCCATATTCATTAAGAATGTAACAGTATGTCCATGACTTTGCCAAGAAAAACTGCATTTAGTGATAAAGAATATGTATTGAATAAGGTCTAATAAAAGAACACCAATATCTCTACCAGGTTCAAACAGAATTCACAAGAAGTTGTGAAATTAGTTATTTGTGGTTTTTCTTTCACTTACAGTTTCAAAGCTGCAAAATTCAAGCCTGCTCATGCTTTCAGTGGGTTTATTTAAATTTCTTAACATGATCTACATAGAGAGGCTAGTGTGATAAAGATTATTCTGTTAAATTTAATGTTTTGCATAATGAAATGCATGGCATACCATTTCCTATAAATCTCAAATGTGGAGAACTATAGATAAAATAGGTTAAGATATATTGACATCACCTGGACAATAAGGATATTTCCAGGATATATTTGCCTTAAATTCTCTTTGTTTTGACCAACAGTAGCACATTGAAGCACAATTTTTTAATAAAGCAGCTCATTATATTATTAAACTGCCAGACCAGACTTTCAGCAGATGGAGTTAATTAACAAATGTAGTGCACTTCGACAGGCAAAGAACATCTAAAAAAGTCGGAGTTAAAAGCAAAATGGTAATACATGGAACATTGATCAATTCCATACCATTTGCTAATTCTGTTAGTGTTAAGAAATCCTGTCTTCCCCAGATTTACCTTGATGACTAAACAAGCGTATAATCTGTGAAATTTATACTCACTGTGCTACGAAACCCCAATGGCTTTCTGCTGGAAACCTTTTCATGGGCTATTTCCTGTTGACTTGTTCTGCATAGGTATCTAGCTAGTTTTCCTTGGCAGGATTTTCTGTTGCCAAAAGACTGGAATGTTGAGGCTCTTACACTGACAGGCAGGTTTTCTATGTGTGTGATCTCCCTGTTTTACATGTTCTGGCTGTTCTGAAAATGCCAAATGAAATTGAAATGCTGCAGAGGAATATTATTTCCTTCCCACAAAATATATGAGAGATGTTTTGTGTAGCAGCTCTGTGTACCAACAAATGTACACACAGTTAAACAACATGTAAAGATGGTCTTACCAAAACCTACTGTGGTTTAATTTTTCCTGCACAGAAACACGTCACACTTCTCAGCCCAAGTTTTGCTCCACTAACTTTAACTTCCTTAAAGAGTTTCAGAAAGCATTTCTGCAATCATATCCAGACATGCACTTCCATAGACTAAAATCACGAGAAAGCTCTTCAGTATTTTCAAATTTATTATAAGCTTAGCTTAAAAAATTTCAGCTTGACCCCCGCTGGCAAATTTGCAGCTTGGTTGGTGTGTCTAAATTGGGTGAAACCAGTTAAGAGACTTGAATGCATCCAAAGGGACTTAAGATAGGCTGGTGGCTTGAGTCAGCACAAAATTTCTGAAATTCAACAAGGACGAGAGCAGGGTCCTACATTTGGGATGAAACAACCCTGTGGAAGAGCACAAAGTGAGGAGTGTCTGACTCTGAGTATCTGTGCTGGGAAGGAGATAGATCCAGATTTCCAACAAGCTGAACATAAACCTACAGTGTGCCCAGCAGCTGGGATGGCCCCAGCACTGGAGCTGTGCTGGCAGGAACGGGCTGCAGGTCCAGGATTGTCCTCCAGCACTGGAGCTGTGCTGGCAGGAACGGGCTGCAGGTCCAGGATTGTCCTCCAGCACTGGAGCTGTGCTGGCAGGAACAGGCTGCAGGTCCAGGATTGTCCTCCAGCACTGGAGATGTGCTGGCAGGAACAGGCTGCAGGTCCAGGATTGTCCTCCAGCACTGGAGCTGTGCTGGCAGGAACAGGCTGCAGGTCCAGGATTGTCCTCCAACACTGGAGCTGTGCTGGCAGGAACAGGCTGCAGGTCCAGGATTGTCCTCCAGCACTGGAGGTATGCCAGCAGGAACAGGCTGCAGGTCCAGGGCAGGGATTGTCCTCCCTGGAGGTGGCACTTGTTAAAGGCACAGCAGAGAGCCCTAACACAGCTGGGAGCAGCAAGGCCTTTGGGGAGACTGGGCAGCAGTTCCCCAGCACGTACAGGGAGCTGATCAAGGAGACAGGAGCAGGCTCCTCACACCAGTGTGTGGTGTAAGATGAGAGATAAAAGACAAATTGAATCAAGAGAGAGGCAGATTGATTTGAGGACAGAAATCCTTGGGTCATGAGCACAGCTAGGCAGTGGAACAAGGGGCCTCATCTCAGTTCTTGGTGGTTTTAAAGATGCAAAGGTCTGAGCAAGCTGATCTTGTAGCTGACCCTGCTTTCAGTAAGAGCCTGGACTAGGTAATGTCCTGAGGTCCTTTCTGACTCAAATTCATCTGGGATTATATTACCTTAGTAAGAAAAATTGGGCCTTATCTTGCACTAGTTGTTAACCAAATGTAACAGCAGGGACAATAAAAGAAATTCAAGATCTTTTATTAAACATACTTAGAATTCACAAAAGCATTCACTGCAGAGCATGTAAGGAACATGAGTATTCATAAAGCCAAAGAAAATGAAAAAACCCCTCACTAATTTTCCTTTTTTTAATTTTTTTTTTTCTTTTTGGAAAAGGAGGAGTAAGCATACTAAGTGCTGCCTTTGCTACTTGGAAAAGAGGAGACATGATATTGTGACATTCACGGAAACAAGAATTTTTGTATCAAAATTCTCATATCTACACACAAGGAATTTCTTTTCTTTTATACCTCTTATCAAAAGAGTGTTCTGGAAAATTATCTTGGGGTCTGCCACAAAAGCTTGGAGCCTTATTTTTGCTTCAATAACAGTAGAGTTTCACAGTTACTGTGTTTATGGGGAATCTTTAATCCTAATTTGCATATATACAGCTATAAAATCTACCAACAAAGAAGGATCTCTAATGCCACACTGCATTTTTGTTTACATAGATACATCACAATTCAAGGATTCAGCATAAGCATTTGAAGTTAAGAGACATAAGTTACTGTAGATGGGGACAAAAAATATCCAAGTAATTTGTTTTTATGCCTAGAACTTTACAAGCACTGAAAAACCATGGATCTTTAGATGGCTGCCTTGATTCTACAAATGAAATTCTATTCTATTTTCTAATTCAAAACCTTATGTTTGCCATTGAGTAGGCAAACAATGAGCCAAACAGAACTAATGTACAGAATTGCAGCAAACTTCATCAGCCTCTTCAATAATACATTCAGTGGAAAAAGTTCAGCCGTGGAGACAATTTTCTCCAAACTTTAAAAAACCAAACAAGCATGTAATCCTGTTAAGGTCATCTGAATAACATCTGTGAACTGGAAAGATGGTCTATGATATTCAAGCATCATTTTAGAGTATTTAATAGAAATTGTTAATGAAATTCAATAGGCTATAAGCTTCCTAAATAGCAATTTCACTGTCATATGGATAATTTCCAAAGATGGTCCTTGTGCCAAGATTTTTCTCTAATTCCTGAGCTATTTTTTGAGGCAAAACAGTTCCAGTAAATAGATTGCAATGGGAACTGAGCATCCTGGCTCAAATAATGAAATCTGATACTGCCTCCCCAGGTAATGTGCAGATTTCCCCAGTGAACACTTCAATTTACCCCATGGACAAGCCAGCTGGGAAGGTTCTGGGGCACTCCAATGAATGACTTCTTCCAGACCATATGCTTCTTGCAGGACCATATGCCCTTTATGACAGTCCCAGATTAACCCAGTTTGTGTGAACTCAAACCCCACACATGGCACTTTTGCAGGCTATAGGAAAAACTAAGAGTCCCCTTCTCTCCCAAAGGACCCCCCACACTGATAACAAAAACCACCCCCTCTAAAATGTACCTGCCACCAAAAAATAAAAAATGGCCACCCAAAAATAAGCTCACATAAAACTTTTTTTTTTTTTTTTTAAAGTATAACACAGTTTCATTGCAAAGAGAAAGGAAGAGACTTACATTTTTATTGTCCAGGTGAAGCAAAGTCAAGAGTGGATTTGCTAGAAGGATCTGCTTTATTAAACTAGCTAAAAAATATTAGGACTCCCATATTAGGACATTTACAAATTAAACCCAAACTGTAGACCAGTTATGATGCCTCTAGAATTCAGAAAAACATGCCTGTCTACAAGTCTTTTCATCTTCAGATCCACAAGCTATTTTGTTCCATGAATGAAATACATGGTATCTTCAATATTCCATTTGTGAGTGCATTGGCTCTCACAACTTAATTAAATGCCTCACTAACTTCACACATCCAAGCATTTCTGCATGGCTGCCTCATATTAAACAATTCACAAGAAACAGAAAATATCACAAAACACTTCTGTAATCAGATATGGCATTGTACTATAAATTATTCTCATGTTATAGAATCTGTGCTAATAAATAGAGAAGCAGCTGGTAGAGAAAGAAGCCTTTATGGTTAAATGGGCCATCATCTCTTTATCACTGGTTAAGCAGAGGGGAATTCCTAAGGAGACAAACACTTGTAAGAAGCTTACCTCCCAACTGCCAGGCCAGGCAGATTAACAGCATTGTCAGTCACACCAAATCACCATGGCTGTTCCCTCACTTTTATGCAAGCATTCTGTTGCTTGCTGGTTTTGTATTTTAAACCCACAACAGTTTATTCTAACAGAAGGAGTTCCCATCCATGGTAAGGGGCTGGAAGTGGATGATCTTTGTGGCCCTTCCAACCCTAATCATTCAGTGACATATTAAACAAACAAACAAAACCCAAAAAAACCCCATAAAACAAAACCAGAAACTCAAAAAAATAATTACAAAAAACCCCACTAAAAAACCTGCTTGTGTACCAATGCTTCAAGTAGCCAACATAAACATTTATGCTAACTTTTGTATTGAACTATAGGGGCAGGAGTTATGCTGGAGGATGAACTATGAGCCTGGAAACCACCAGCAAAAGAAAAACACACGAGGGAGAGGGAGATAAAGATTCTTGACAAGCTCCCTTTCAGGCCAAGAGGATTCTGACTTGATATTAATGTGAGATCAAAGCATCAGTGCATTTAATGTGCCAAAGACATTCAGAATGGCTCTGGCATACTTCAGATGGAAACGCTCTTTCTGCTTTGGAAAAGTAACATCCTGTGCCAGGTTTGGACACTTTGATGCACACTGAAGTTCCTATGAAAGCATTTCAAGGTTGGTCTTTGCAACAAGATCCTGAAGTCACTGCCTTTAGTGCCAGCAAGTGACAACTACTGGACCTGATACTCAGTGTCTCAGGAGTCACAGCTTTCTTAGGTGCTCATTTGTTTAAGCACCAAACATAGGATAGATCCTCTAAACAGTCTCTCCCTGGACCAACAATTGTAATGAAACCAGTGCAGCCTTTCCCACATACTCCAAAATTCCAACTGCTCATTCTCATGCAGCTGCTTCATGTTTATACTTCTAGCTTTGAGCCTCTCTCCTGAGACCCTTTCCATCTTCATGGAAGCAATGATCAGAACTGGAGCTGCTCCCAGCTTAGCAAGTCCACAGTTTCTCTGGTGTATTCCCCCCTCTCAGACTTCCATGGATCTTGCAACAAACTGTAGCCACTTTTGTGGCAGTTTGGAAATGCTGCACAGCCACATGGCTGCAGCTGTGCATTTCCTGTGGCATATGACACACTGCTCCAGATGGTGCTAATGGCATGGGACCTAAAATACATTTGCCTCCCACTGCAAATCCACCTCTGATTTCCTTTCTGGGAGTGTCACATTTTCATGATATTCTATGAAGGCAAATTATGGGCTTTTCAAAAATGTAAGTGCTCAGGTGCTAAAGTCACACTTTACCTGAATCACTGTGGTCCTTCAGAAGTATTTATGTATCTATGCATTTCTGAAAATGCCACAGAGTTCCCTTCTGTATCTTTAGGCCCCTAAGTGCCATGAGCTCTGAGTACCATCCTGAACTAAATCTGCCCAGTTAAAACAAGAAAAATGCCCCAAACCTGACTCTCTTTTACTGTGGATTTGCAGATCATGTTGCATAGAAGAACCTTAATTCAGATGGGTCTGTCAGCTGTTTCCATCATTCCAATTACCCATCATTCCAGTATATATTCTGTTCACCTGGGAGCTAAATTACCTTGTCTGCAGAGCCTTGCTTTAGGAGTCCAGGGGGAGTGGGGTATCACAGATGTCTTCAATATGGTGTTTGCTGAGAGCTTCAGGGAGCAACCTGGTTGAAAGGGAACATAGAGAAGACTGCAGCCACCACAGTGTGTGCCCTATACACACACACCCCCATATATACATATACCTTATTTCTTCCAGGATACACATAACAGAAAATGTGCACCTATTTCCAAGACTGCTCAGTAGCCTAGAGTGTCAAATCACTTAGTAAAACACAGAACTCTCAGAAGGACTCTTAATTCAGATCAAATGTTAGAAAGTGTAAAATTTTATGCCTGTTGAACTTGTACTTTACAGTAGGATATGACTCAATACCCAGCCCTTTCCACAATTACAGTCTGCAAAGAGTGAGACAGTAACACTGCCTGTGGTACTTTAATAAGTTGTTATAACTCACAAACAGAGTCTTTTCTGAAATATAAACATAGTTTTCAAACAGACTGTCAGATTTTTACTTATGGTATAGAACTTGCTCCCTACACCCACCCAGTGTGTTTCAGAGGCTCCGAGTGTTGCTGATCATATTCCCCACTCTTCTGCTCATTGATATTTGATCAGCCCTCCTGCGTTCACTAACCATGAGATAGTCTGAAACAAGATTCTAATGGACAGATTTTGTGCTTGTTTCACCCAGCAAGAAACGGGAAACCAGTGTTCATAACGTCAATTTTTCATAGTTAAAAAACCCCCACTTTCATAGCAGGGTACAGAACTATTGAATTTATTATGTCACAACAGCACAGCCTCTGTTTGTTTGATACCAAGCAAAGCTCCTCCTTGCCCACCAGCCTGCCTCATTTAATTTAGCTAAATTCATCTTGCCTGTGTTTCTGTATGTTTACAGCACTAAGAGATATCATGCTAATTAAACATTTTCAAAGTACACCTACCCCTTATTTTATAGGAGGAAGAGAATATGTACATGCAGCACTAGTATTTAATCCATAGCCACCACAGCTGAACAGCAGTCCTAGTAACAAGAGGGTTTCACATATACCTTAGATGGGGGAAAAAAGAACCAGACTATTTCAGTCTCTGCCCCTGCAGCACCGAATAAACACTGGGCAGATACTTCAATTTAAGGCAGACTACTGTTAAATCCTTTTCACTATGCACCACTCACAACTGGTGCATTATGAGACAAATAAAAGACAAGCAAGAACCCATGAGAGAGGAAAGAAAGAAAGGGTTATAATATTTTTACAGAAACATTACAAACTTATTTAAGCTGCTTTATTATTTGTATATAATTAAATATTACATTAAAAGAAATCCTAACCTCCCTTCCCAAATTGCTCCTTAAGCAGCAATTACATTCACCTCCTACCAGAAACATTTGAATAAAGTCCCTGAAAGGCCCTGAGACTAAATCCACCAGATGGGATAGATGAGATATCCTGGGCTTTTGCATGAATTATTTCAATCCATTATCATTTGGAAGACTCATAGCTGCTGTAATATTGGAAAGCTTAATTTGATTTCCATTTACAAAGTAGGGCTTTGATGGATGCTGTAAAACAAAGGATAACAATCTAGCTACTATATCTTTATCTTCTCTGCATTTTTGTTGACAGTAGAGAACTGAGGGCTCAGACTCATGACCTACAAGAGTCTAAACCCCTGTGCCAGCTGTGACAACAGAGAAACCAGCACACAGCAAGGACAGCTGCAGTGAATCTCTTGCAGTCACCTCCAATACCATTTTAGGCCACTACAACATCTACTGCTTATGGATCAGAGCCCTAAATAATTTTTTAGTCAAAATTAATGCACTGAATGGTTTTGTACAAAAATAATCATGTGCACACACTGAGTTGATAGAGACTCTGCAAACTAATTTCATGATCACCCTAGCATTGCCTTAAACTGTTTCATTTCTAGTGCTATCTTCTTATTCATTTACTCAAAAGTTTGTTTCTGGCTCAAGCCTGGAAGGGAAACAAGTTTGGACATTGGGAAGCTGCGTGTTGATGTTATATGTTCCACAATAAGTTATACTGAGCCCAGGAAATTTCTCTTTAGATTAGATGTGAGCAGTTGATAGGCACACAGGCCAAGAGAATAAAGAAATTTGGTTAGAAGTTCAAATATGGCAAGTTCTGTTTTCCTAATGCAGAGAATCCTTGGATAGATACAACTGTGACAGAAAACTCTAATTTATTCCCAATGAATGCCAAATATTACTATTTTAATGCCCCTTCACTTCAGAATGTCAAGAATGCCCTTACCCATATTCTTGGTGTTCTGCCAGTAGACCTGGCAAAAGACTCTGATGTGCCTCTTTTAATTCAAGGCCCTGTGCTGTGAAGACCTCCCACACAAAGCATTTATAAACCACAATGTACCTCCTCCTTCTCCTCGCAGAAAATATTCCCAGACATTCACGCTCTGCCTTTTAGATATTCCCAATTTCCTTCTCTGGAAACCCCGCGGTGGCGCTGGGTGTGTTTGTGTTCGGGCTGCAGGGACGCGCTCCCAGACAGGAGTCCCCGCGGCGGGGTCACTGCCGGCTCAAGGGCGGCTCCTCTCCGGCCTCTGCCCCCGCTCTGCCCGCAGCGGCCAGCTCTGCCCTCACGCTCGCACGGCAGGCTCTGTGGTGCCTTCTCTGAACTCTAACGCCGTACTTCTCAATCTCGGAATTTATCTTCTTCTTCTCCTTCTTATTTTTAAATTTTTAATTTTTTTTTTTTAGGATATAACTTCTCATGCTTATATATATCTTAACTCCTGGCTATCAGAATTGTTCTAACAGCAGACTTCTGGCCGCAGCTCTGAATTCAAGGAACGCTTATCAAAGGTAAATACATTAGCAGCAATTTCAGGTGCCTATCAAACACAAGCTGTCAGCAAAGCAGAGGACGGTCCCTTAGCCGAGGAGCAGACGGAGCTCGCACACAGCAGTAAGGAGGGACAGCGGCGCACACCGGGATCAGGCCCGGCGCACACCGGGCTGGCAGGACAGCGGCGCACACCGGGATCGGGCCCGGCGCACACCGGGATCGGGCCCGGCGCACACCGGGATCGGGCCCAGCACACACCGGGATCGGGCCCGGCGCAGCCGTGCCCCCAGGCAGGGCCCGTCTCTCCCGGGCGGGGCGGGGCGCGGGCCGGCGGCGCCACCTCCTGGGCAGCGCGGGGACAGCGCGGGGACAGCGCGGGACACCCGCACAGCCCCTGCATCACACACCTGCAGCACCCAGCTGGGAGTCATCTGCAACGCCCTCACCAAGCAGGGCCTGTGTGCGTGTGTTTCTCTATAAAACACATGCAGGCCAGCCTCTTATTCTTAATATTTTGCTCAGCAAAGCTTTATCTTAAAATTCACAATACTAAGACTTAGTACTTTGAATATCACATGCTCATTCAACAACCAGGGAGAAAAATTATACTCGACTTTGGATTTGAATCACAATTATTCCTATATTGAGTGAAGAATAATAATAATAAAATAAAATTTAATTGATATATTTCAGCAGAATTCTGGTGTCTTTGGACTGTTGTTTCTGTTTAATTAAAATATGTAATATTTTAGTTCTCTTATGTACACTTAAAATATAATTCCTGAGACAGTTAAAAATACTCAAGTGGAGACTGAAAAGGGGACCCAATGCATTCAAACCCAGTTTCTTCAGAAAAAATACTTTCTTTGAATTAGCTATTTAAAATTACATAATGCAATCTGACAGAACTTAGTGAGCCACAAGGCAGACAGCAAAAACTTGGGATTGTCATAAAGGAGGTCAGCAGAGTTTGAACAGTACAATGGAACCACATTTTAAACATAAATACATACAATACACAGGTAAAAAATGTACAGATCTGAAATCTATCTGTTTTTAAAAGTCACCATCTACACCATCTACTTGAGCACTGCAGTATTTGCACTGTATGCACAGAGTTACGTACCAACATATACAAAACTGGTAGATTTATGTACAAAATTGAGGACAAACAGTAGCAGTCAGGAAGGCTAGGAATAGCCTGAACACCATGAGTTACACTGTTGTAAGGCACTTGGGTTCCCATTCTCTGATAAAAAAGAGAAGCTAAACACATCAGAGAAACGCCTACTTATACAACCAGACTCCTCCAAATACCAGACAGCAGATTAGGTCTCGGAATCTGCTAAGTCATTATTATTCTAAACTGTATTTATGAAAATAACACATCTTATACATGAATTATAGCAGAGCTACAGCCTTTCCAATGAAACACAGCCATCCAGAACACAAAGCAGGCGCAGATGTAAAACCAGCATTTAATGCAGCTACAATTCTAGCAAGAAAGGCATTCCTATCAAACACAGCCTGCAAGCTTGCAAAACAGAAGGAAACACTGCCAGTATTAGAAAGACACTGTGTGAGTCACTGTTTGTCATGGAACTTTCACAGGCACTCTCTCTCTGGTTCAGAAATGCTCTTCCAAAACACGAGCTAGCCTAATATGGCACTAAAACAGGAAGGAAAACAGCAGCACTAGCACCGACTACTGGGACTCATCTCAGCTTCGCTTGTTTACAACTGCAATAAAAGTGTTTACATTACGTGCTCTTAAAACATAAGAGAAAACACTCCTTTTGACAGAAAACTGTTGTATTTGTCACAAAAATCCTGCGCTCAGCCTCTCACCAGGAATCAGTCTCAGGACTTTACCCCTTTAAAGGGAGGGAGAGGAAAATGCCGAATCACTCACACGTAAGGGAAAGTCCCTGTTATTTTCCACTCGAAACACTGCTTCTAGTCATGTTTTTGCAGCAACCAAAGGTTGAATAGCACCAGGCATGCTTCAGAAATAGAATTTGGAGAAAGAAATAGAGAAAGAAGGAGTACCAAACTCTTTGCTCTCATGACAGGACTTGAGGCTTGAAGCTGAGTTGAGGGGATTTAGGTTAGATCAGGAAAGCTCTTCACTCAGAGGGTGGTTGGGTACTGAACAGCCTCCCCAAGGAAGTGGGCACAGCTCCAAGCCTGACAGAACTCAAGAAGTGTTTGGACAATGCTGTCAGGCAGAAGGTGGGATTGTTGAAGTGTCCTCTGCAGGGCCAGGAGTTGGACTGGACAATCTTTATGGGTCTCTTCCAACTCAGCTTATTCTGTGAGTCTTTGAAATAAAAACTACAATGTATTTATATCCCCACACCAGCACCTAAAAAGTGAAAACAACATATGCAACCATAATGAAAACCTAATGAAAAGAAGACAAGTTATTCAAGGAGCACGTTCACACATGTACGCAGGCCCCCCAGGCAGTGTGAGGGAGCTGGGGATTTATTCTCCTGCTTCTTATTAAAATGATACCAACTGCAGCCAGAGATAACAGGCTTTAGGAATCTGCCTTAGTTTTTATGGGGTTAGAACTTGGAGATTACATAACACCTCAGAGGTAAGAACTGCTTTTTGGCAAACGTGCTGGGCAGAAAGACTCTGCCCACCTGAATAGCAAATCTCCCATTCACTAATACAGAATAAAGAATAATTAAGGTTTGTCTGTTTGGATGTCAAAACATTAAAGGCCTTTCTTCATAATCACCTGTATTTTTGAGACGGTGTAACTACTGTTCCTAAAACTTTTTTGTTCTTTCTGCAATTCTCTTTCAGGTTGCTTGTGTTAAGGTAAGAGCAAGACTGCCTTCTGTTTCTGACTTCACAAAATGTGAAAGGACCATGCAAAAAGATAGTCTTCCAAAACCTCCTGTTCCTCAAGTACATTTCAGCTCTTCTGCTTATAAGCTAAGAGTGATTTCAGACCCTATGGAACCTGGAGAGAAAGCCACTAATGCTTTAGGGTAAGGCTCAGTACATCACAAGCTGAATGTAGGCTCCAGAGCCATTTTCTTTACAGTGCAATTTGATTTTACCCATGTGAACACTTGGCACCAGAGACTGGTTAAAAGTAAGGAGTAACAGACTTAAGTGTGTACAGAGATACAAACAATCTTAACTTTGCTCTGCTCTTGAAAGCGGTCCTAGTGGTCAGCTTTCACAAATTATCTTCCTTTATCCCCCTTACTTCTGGGATAGATCCCAGGACAGATCTAAAGAGTAGCGCTGACTGCAGCTGTAGCTCTGCACAAAAAAAGCCATTTCTACACAGACAGCATCACATTCTGTTAACATCACACCATTCACATTTGGAACAGGTAAGGCAAAGAAACAGGTGTCAGTGCAATTGTTAAAGATATTAAAACTATTCTGAAAGAATACTGATGATCAAGATACTTTCCAATTTAAAAACCAGTGTAGGTTTCAGATCTTTTAAACCATTCAAAACACCTTCTCCCGATGAAAGCTGTGAATTTATACCTTCTCTTCTAACCACCCGGCTCAGCAGTTCCAGGCTGAAAGAGCACATGGATTTCCTTGGATGTTCACGCCCTTCCCGGGATCCTCAGGGGCCCGCGGCCACCACCTGCTGGCAGCTGCTCCACACGCGGGTCTCCAGCTGACAGGAGTTCTGCCTTCCAGGGAAAGGGTTCTGTAAAAACTACTAACACGCTGCTCAAAAGGGAGCACTGCCACTGCTTTAATAAGCAATTCAAGTGAAACAGAAAATCTGGGGTATTTTTTCATAGAAAATATTACTACAGATCTGTAGTAGCAACAGTCTTTACTAAAACCTGACATCTATTAGCAACAGAACAAACATAAAAATATTTGTTTGTACAAATAAAATTAGGTTTTTAATATTCACAAAGTAACATAAAAGAGCAACATTTTCTTCACATTGATAATAGTTAGAGCAGTCGTGATATAAAAGCTGTGTAAGCATTCAGTCAAGCACCATGGCAGACAGTGCATTAAGATCTCTCATGAATGGATGATTAGCTAGTATTTGATCAATCTTTTGCCTTTGATCATAGTCAGGAAAAATTTTGATGAGGGCTTCTCTTAGCTGGACTGTTTCTGAAGCAGATCTCTGTGGTGGAACTGCTGGACAAGGCTCTGTGTTTTCCTCCCGTGGAAGCCATGGGGATGAACAGTCATCGTGCACTCTGCCTCCAGGCTGTCGACTGCCACTGCTCACTTCAGGGAGGACAAAAGGTGTCTCAGAAGAATATTGTCCACTGCTCTGTAAAGCCTTCTGTGTTGACCACGAATCTCTATGGAACAAAAGAAAATTTTTTAATTAATTAAGCTAAAGGAGATGCTAGCTGTAGCTCTCTCTGTATGTGAGAGAGAAAAGAAAAATGCGTATAACTTAAAACTTCCCTGCTGCTCAGCTAGTTACTGACTGGAATCAAACAACAAGCACTCTTTCAAAGTGAAACAAAACAGGAGGTTTTCAATCTGAATCTGGCACAACTAACATTAATATCACCCAGGAATAGTCTCAATATGCTGTGAGTCCTTTACTTGGCATATTGCAGCAACAGTCAAAGACCATTTTATGAAGGTATAGATAAAAAGATACGTTGAACACATGTACACTGACGTGGAACATGTGAAAATGCTGACAGACCAAAGAGGCTTCCACGACTACTTCATGAGACTGCTCCTCATGTACTTTGGCTCTTGACTGAGCTGTGCTCATATTTAGATCAGGACCTTGTTTCCCTTGTATAGTATCCTTAACAGGGCAATGAAGTTGTTTTAGCCATCTCAGGATTTGCATACACTTCCTTAATTACTGAGATTTCATTTCAGACTTTAAAAATTTTTGCTACTTGGTACACTGCTAGCACTACAAAATTTAATGTTAGTCTACTTCACATGAAGCAGATACCAGAGAAATGTGCAGTGGAACTCATGTTACAGTCTAGTTTCCTACCACCACGGGAAACAGTATCTTAATTACAGAGCTCTATTTTAAAAGCATTTAGGTTATGACACCTCCTGTTACTGAGTGTGGAAAGGTTTTCTAATTGCTGAAGATCCTTCCAGTTTCTGATCTTGTTCCTGGTGCCATTTATGCTTTTTGCATAATTTAACTCATGTAGAAAAGCCACAGGGAAGGAACAAAATTAACTCTTTGCACTGGCAGTTTTTCTCTGTTCCTCCTGCCCCAAAAAACAAACCCCAAACACCAAAAGCCTATTTCCAGTTCCAAGTTTACAGACAAGAAACCAAGCTCCTCTGTGGTCTTCTCAAAAGACTCTCTCCATTTCTACAATCATCACACTCACCTACCTCAGAACACTCAGTTTTCATTTCATGTCTCTCAGCCACAGGCAGGTAAAACATGGTGTTCCAAATAACTTCTCAAAGGTTTTGTACAAAAGCTTGAATACCTAGCATTTCCTTCTGGAGTTCTAGCACTGCACTTGCTTTTTTAATGTCAACACACTTATTTTCAAATCAGTTTCTAATCTATACTATAAAAATGTTCTACTTTCCTCAAATGTTTACAATAGATGAGATTCTTGCCTATTCTTTGTATTAATCCTTAAGCATAGCTTGCCTTTTCTACTGGCAATTTTAAAGTTATCTCACTTGTTTTTAAAAGCCCTCTCAATACTCCTCAGAATAATTAGCATTTCTAATTCCTAAACTGGTGAAAGAACATCATATTTAGTGCAAAAGAGCAAACTAATTCTCAAGTCTTGGCAGTTCATGCAAAGTAAATTCATACTTTGAACATGTGCACATTTAAAAAGTACATTAATCTTAAATGGTCAATATATGTTCATTAATATTTATAATTATTACTCAAATACAGACAGATTTAATAACAATGCCTCAAAAATTGTTTTGGCAACAGTAAAGTACCCTCAACCATGAGGTGAAGTGTCTCCCTTGTGACAAAAAACTTGAGTGCAGAGTGTTTGTAGCACCTATTGTCCCACTATGATGAAGTGACCAACCAAGGTGTTTTAGATAACATCAGTGTAATTAACAACACATACCCACACCTCTGGCACCTCTGGGTGCTGTTAACACACCCATGCATGAAAGCCACCACAGTCAAATCTCAGAAGAAGCTTTTGTCATACTTATCTTAGATCTCAGAGAGCTCTCCATTAGAGGCAAATGTCACCAGCAGTTTCTGAACCAACTGAAGCAACAGGAAAAATGGTTTGTTTTGTGTTTTTGCCTTTTTTTTTGTTAAACTGCTACATGCTACAGTGTTCCTGCTTAACTTTACTGTGCTCTACAGGCATGAGAGTGAAGCAGGAGAACAGTTTATTTCAAATGTGAAATAACTGTGTCAAACAAAACAGTGTTTATACCTAGAACAGCCTTCACTTCGAAGGAAGTCATCTAATCTGGGTCCATTTCTTCCCAAAGGATCATCAGGAACCATAAATATGTCACCAGCAAAAGTGTACTGGAGCAACCTGCAAGAGAGTTCTTTTAAATAACAAGGTACTACACCCTTGTTGTCCTTCACCTTTGTAGCACAGGGCAAATTTCCTTAGAATAGACACCACATCAGGAGTCCCTGAAGATTAATTAGTAAATCCAAGTAAGACACAACCAGCATTCCCTGTCAAAATAATTCCATGGGAGCTGTGAACTCTCCCTATTACACTGCAGAACATGGAGCTTTGATAGATATATATATATTTTAGAAGCTGTTATATGACAGAAAATTTGCAACAAGACCACGGTGGAATTTTCTAAGTGATTAGAGATTTTTTGGTTGTTCTAACTCCCCTTCCTTGCAAGGATCTTCAGTCATGTAGCTGACATGTCTGTATTAGGAGAAAGCCACACAACTACAAAAAAAGCATAAAATATTTACACTTAAGACACAAAGCTTTTTTTTGGAATGACTTTGGGACAGGTAGAAATCTGCATTGAAAAAAAAAAAAAAAAAAAAAAAAAAAAAAAAAAAAAAAAAAAAAAAAAAAAAAAAAAAAAAAAAAAAAAAAAAAAAAAAAAAAAAAAAAAAAAAAAAAAAAAAAAACCAAAAAAAACCCAAAAAAAAAAAAAAAAAAAAAAAAAAACCAGTTCAAGTGAAATTTGTCTGCAAGGAGAAGATTTGGTACAGTGGAATTTCCCCAGAAGTAAAACTAATAGCAGATGTTAACATAAGCTCTTAAAAAACCACAGATTCGAGATGCCACGCCAAGTATTCTTACTAAAGTTCAGTGGGAGAACAGAACCTGACTGGGGTAGAATTCACTCAAGAAACGATGTAAATGCCTACATGATTCGCCAGCATCAGCTCCATGGTCTCACAACTATATTGTGAGAATCCAGGACAAGTTTTTAGTTACTTATTTCATTAGAGCTACACTGACCCAGTCTGTTACTGACAGCCACTGTAACAGACGTACCCTCTGAAGATGTCAGGGACACTGAGGGATTCGTGGGAAATTTCACTAACAGAAGATCACACTTTAGCAGTAAAATAACCTGATTTAACTAAAGGGAAAAAAAAAAAAGTCCCAAACACCCAAACCCAACAAACTAACAAAGAAATAAGAAGAAACAAGCAGAAACAAAATCCACAAGATGAAGCAGGGATGTTTCGATAACTAAGTGAACTCATCTAAACCCAAAGACTAACAATTGCAGGGGAACAGCTACATGGATATGCAACAAGTGTTCATTTTGTTTAGCTGTGCCAATCTGTCCCACTTGAGCAAAAGCTGATTGATTCAACAATTAAAAGTGACACTGTACATCCTCATCAGCTATTATTGTCCCTGAAAAAAATTGAGCTTTGAGACAGGAGAGGCTGTGAAAGAGGATTGCTCAAACAAGATCCAACACTGACCTTCAGCAGTGATGTGTGCTGTAACACCAAGCTCCTGCTTTATGTGAGCAATTAACACACATATATGACACAATATATCAGTAACAGGGATATCAGACTGCTCAACACATGACTGTAAGGCCATGAATCACCATGGTGAATCACAGAGCACTTTATTTAGATCTACCAGAATTGCATGACAGATTAATTAAAGAAAGCAAAATCCCACATGTAGGTAGAGTGCTTACAACTGGCAAGGACAGACATACAGACATCCTTTTAAGATTTCACAGAAATTCAATAATTACCTTTTTTGAATAATTTCTCTCCAGGCAAATGACTCTGTCACAAATTCTCTGAAGTTATCATTAGTCACAATAACACCTCCAGTTTTAGCAGCAAGGTGTAACAAAAATCTGTAAAATTAATTTCAAAGATCACTGAGATAGTTTGTTTTGCTAAAAATAATCCAAAGACCTAGAAAACTAAATATTTCATCATCCAAAAGTAATCTATTTGCATGAAAACAAGCACCTTGATTACCAAGAAATTACTGTTTTTACCCGCCTTAAACTTACTACAATATTTTGGGTAGCATGTATTTATTTAGTGCAGCAGAGTCTTCATGGGAGGTTTTCTTCTCCATTAAAAAACCCAAACAAATGAACCCACCCAAGCAAAAGCCCCCAAACCCCATGATCTAAATATCTGCACAGGTAAATGGCTTGCTTTATGGAACAGTACAATATTTATTACACAATCCAATACAAACTCACTTCTATACACGTTTTTCCTAAGCATTAATGCCTGTGTTTTGCAAGTCAGTGTTCTGCATGTTAGTTATTTGCTCTGTCAACACTTCTTAAAAACCTTTCTGTTAAAAAAATTATGACAAAACATAACTACCCACATTTGCTTTCTTTTATAATGTCTCTGAAAATACATTTTTTGCCATTTGAAACTATTTTAACCACAAGACAATGGATGGTGTCCTTTAAAAGGAAAGTGCATGCTTTTAACAAAAGTGCAAATATGTTATTATAAAACTTATTTCTACAGTAATCTCAACTGCACTGCCAGAGCATTTCTTGTGAAAGGCTGGGTGTATATAAAATATTAGTGAAGTATAAGGAAACTCCCACAACACAGACTCCTGAAGCTTACTATGTGTTGTTACTGACAGATGATCCCCACATTTTGAAGATCTTTGGTGGTAAAATTAACTTGGAAGTTCACTGGCTTACACATTGTTACAAAAACACTGCTCCAAACACAGAGCAAGGTCTGTGTGCCAACATGGCATCAAAAAGAAAACAGAGCTAAACAGTATCTGATTAGTAGTTGATTAATGCCCCAAGATAAAAGGCAATTCAGGGATAGAGTGATGACCAGGAAAGTATAAAAAAACAAATGTGGAAGACTAATATCTTCAGACTGCCTTTTTTGTTTTTTAAATTGCCACGAAAATTTGTAGCTCCCCATGACTTTTTGAGTACATAGTAGTGTTTCCTAAAAGAGTGAAATAATGTAACAGATGTAGAACTCAGTCTTAAGTTGGATACACAGCTCTGTCTAGAGAGGTTGCAGAAATAGCTAAGAGAACTGTTCATGAAATATTAAGCTTTTACAACCATTAGTCAGACACTTAAAAAGACTTGAAAACTATGTATATTCTGTACCTGTCATCATGAGCAGCAATTCTTGCTCCTAAAACCATCCTTGCAGGAGTTAAAGACAATATTCCAACATCCTCGAGCTGTGTTAAGAAATTCTGTTCTGTTAAAACATGATTTGACAATTAGTCTGAGATAAAATTAGTAGAGAGAAGATGGGCTATTTTTGTACCAATTAATCTATAGAAATGACATTGATAGCTGAAGAATTACTCATACTATAAAAATGGGAAAGAAGAGGTCAAAACTAGAAATTAAAGAGCAAACAAAAACCGACCCAAAAAAGCCTCCACTGATGGCACACCTGTTAGCCTAAACAGCATTTCAGGGTCTCTCACTGTGCATGGAAACCCAACTACTCATGCTGAGCAGCCAGACTGCTCCTGCTCAACATTTGATGAAACATTCCTTCATTTATTCCTCACAGAAGTACCCAAAGAAATAGTTACAGTCTGGTTTAATTAAGGAAACATTAGGAAATGTCCCTCACCTGTAATGTAAGGGTCACGTCTTGTTCTCCACTGTGGAACAAACACAGTAATATTTCTGTGGCCACGTTTCCAAAAGTAGTCAACAGCTATTGCAATTCCTCGACAGGAGAAGAATTTCCTTAGACCATGACTGAGGGTGAAACAAAAAGAAGGGAGATTAAATTCTCTAGGGTCTTACTACCAGGCAAACAAAGAAAATGGAACAAAACCTTGCAAAGTGAAGCTGAAAGTCCCACATAGAGTCTCAAGAAAAGAAAAGGCAGATGGGTGTTATAGATGAGGAATCTTCTAAATGGAAAGAGTTCTTCAGCAAATACATCAAAAGATACATCACTTTGCAACTTTATAGCTCAGTCTCCTTTTAGTTTCCTGGGTACAACAACGGAGTAATCAGACGTGGGTTTAGCTTTAAAAAAAGAGGCCCATAGTGATGGTTTCTGAACTCTGTTTAGAGTATAGATTAAAACTATAACAATCCAATATTGTAGTAGTTCCAAATGCAGTCCTTCTAGAAAATAGAACACTTTTGGCTCAACTGATTACTAAGGTTTACATCTGAACAGCTCTGATAATTATTAGGGCCTCCTGGCCCTTTATTTCAACAGTCTGAACAATTGTTCTGACGCAAAATAATGAAATTTCTTTGAAGAAATATTTTCAAAACATTGTATTTTAGCATTAATCTTTTTTTTCCCCATTTGAAATTATAAGACATTCATTATCTGTTTTTACAACTTCCTTAAGTGACTTTCCAGGAAAACCAGCAACTGCCTAAAATGAGGGGACACAAAGATTTGAACTGATGATCTTGTGAATCCCTTCCCAACTGGAATTATCCGAATGACCCTATCTGTCTATTTAACACATGGCACAATTAACTGTCTAGCCAAACTCCATTTCATAGCATGGAAAGTGTAGCATTTTCACAGAGGCTACACTTAGACAAAACAAAGATATGATTTCCTAGAAAAGAACACTGAGCACTGATGGCATGAATAGCCAAAGCACTTCTTGCAAAATAGTGTATAATATATGTTTTGAATTAGATATCAAATCACTACAAAGTACTTTTAATAATAAGTGAGCAAGTGGTATTCCTTTTTTAAACCAGTCTCCCAAATAATATGCAAGTGCATATTATTAACCCTAATAGTAAGCCCTGTTAGTTTTGAACAGAATCTTGTCTTTAAAACCTGGTTTCTTACAAAAAAATCTTCCCAACATTAAGATTTCCATGGAAATATTTTAAAGTGAAACTCAGCCTTTAGTAGCATTCATTTATCCTTTTCTAAATAAAATATAATATATATATATAAAATATCCTTTTATAAATTCTTTAAAAAATGTGTTTATAAATTTAACTCTATTAAGGTTCTCTGAATATGGAGAGGAATTATTTCTGTAGAAAGGCAGAAAAAGGAATAAGCCATATCTGAAATATAAAAAGCAAAAAAAAAATCTGACTTACTAACAGAATTTCCAGAGAAATAAAAATATTGCATTACACTTGCCCTTAATAAAATTAAGCATTCTTGGTGTCAAGAACAGTCAAATAAAGGAAGGTAATTTTCATAGAAGACTCTTCGTAAACCTTCTGGGACAAACTTTAAAAGCAGTCATCATCCTACTAATTTAAGTTAGGTATACTATTTATTAAATTGGAAAAGTCTGTTAAATATTTTCAATGAATTAATGGTTCTCAACTGGACTTCAAGAAATGCAGAGGTCTCAATAGCCATATCAAAATTTAACTTTCTCTGCTTGTCCATCCTCTTGTTTTAGAGGTCCAAGCTAGCTGAACTACAAAGTGTACTATTTTCCAAGTGTTTTGAAGCTTAGAAAAGCAGCTCCTGATTTGTCCTGAATGATCACAAAATCCTGCTCTGCTACAATTAAAAAAACCCCCATGCAAATAGAAGCAACTTTATCAAATAACATGTAGAATTAACGTAAACTATGATATGAAAAAATAAGTCACCGCTAAACTAAATTAAATATTAAACGCTTTAACTGAGTTAGACAAACACCTGAAGAGACAGCAATTCACCACAGCAAGATGGTCTTTTCAAGATATCCATCTCAAGGACTGTATCTGTTCTGCAAATGCCATTGCAAATGCTGGTTTTTGCCTGTCCCAGTTCTTTAACCAAAGTAAATACTGTCGCAAATGAGTGGTTTGGCTGCTTAAAGAAACATTGTCAAAGGTGTTGCCAAAGGCAGGGTTTGATATGAATTTGTGAAAATATGGCTTCTGAGAGTTTGGTGGCAACATTCACTCGTGTGAACTTGTGAAGAGTAAGTTCATAATTTACTGCGCAGGTTAAGGCGGACAAAGATCAAATTACAGTCAGTTTGGATTGATTTACACAGAAGCCAGGAATGCAGAAGGGGGTGAAGGTGCAAAGCATATGGATGCAAAGATAAGGATGCAGAAGGGTTTAGCAGCACTTAATCATCGAGTGCTTTAACATTTACAAAGCAATTCCATAGGGCTCGCCAAAGTTATAACAACGACTTAACTGTAAATTTGAGGCAGTAACATTCACACCACAATCAATTCATGCACACACAGGTACACAATTTTAACACCCAATTCTCTGTGCCTAAAGGTACTCAGCAAAAAAAATCCACTCGGCATCAGTGAAATGCTCACACCAAGTCCCTTCACATTTCCCAACAAGCCCGGGTCACACCTCAGTGAGTGTGCAGAGGTGCGTGGGCTTTGTGGCCAGAACAGTCCTGTGAGTATCACAAAGGTGAGGATTTGTGAGCTCTGAGCAGTGTCTCACTCGAGGGAGGTGCTGGCACAGCTGCTGAGCCCCAGGAGAGCTCAAAGGGACCACAGGAGGACTGACTTTGGCCAGCAGTAAGTTTCCTTCTGGCCACAACCCAACTCAGTAACTCCTGGGCTTTCTTCCCCGAAGTGTAGCAACAATGGTGCCCCTCCACTTGGGAAACAATTCAGGTAAATAGTTCACCAAGGCTTCAAAGGATAATTGCTTACCCTTTGTTTCCCACCTTGTTTGGGCACCTGATGTTTCTGATTGGATACACCACCAGAAGTACATATTATTTACAAACTAATCTAGGAAGACATAATTCCATTCAATTATTCTTTCATTCAGAGTTTCTTCCACATTTTAATAAAATTTAAATTACTCAGCAACTGGATATTGCAGTCTGCCCTCAAAAGGCCTGTTTTCAGCATACAAAACCAGGTAATTTTAAAAAATACTTCTTAGCAGCTAGGGTAAATTCTGGGTGTTCTCTTACTCCACAGGCACCCCGAGACAATGTGATAACAACAGATCAACATGCTGTGCATGTCAAAAGAAAAAATTCCACAACTTTTGCAGTTTTCTAGACTTATGACATGAGGCAAGCAATGGTTTAGAAACCCATATAGCATTAGTCTAAGCATGTGGGTGATGCATTAATACCCACAAACTCATCAAAAAAGGGGGCCAAAAGAACTCTGAACCAGCATAGGCATGGAAGCAGTTCTCAAGTTATTGAGAAGTAGAATTGAGAACAATTCAATTCAAAGCAATTTTGCAAACAACGCTTCACTTTGTGAAATGCAAGAAACTGATGAGGCTTTATTTGGCCAGAGGGAAGCTGCAGAATACCTACATGATCAAACCAACAGGCCCCCAAGCATTGATTATTTAGTAGGACATTGGAGTATCTCGATGGTTCTGCTATTTTGAGGCAGCTCTGTGCTTTATGTTTCATAACCAGTTTTCATTTGGTTGGGTAGAAGGCACCAGGTGTTATATAACTTTTTTGGGTTATATAACCTTTTGGTGCCAACAGCACCCAGCTACTATGCCCTACTCCAATGTGGGGTGTGTGCAGCCCAGCTGGTGTGCAGGGCAATCCACTGAAGTGCATGAAGGAAATTTTGGAACCTCAGTAATGCAAATTTATGGTTGGTAAATATATACATTTGCAAAAAACAATAGGATCCAAGTACTAATATGCAATGCTGTTAGAGGAGAAATATGTCACTATCAGATGAGAACCTCCACTTTAAAACTACAAGATGTTAAGAGCACAAAAAAATCCCCCATACCAAAACCACTTAAGTTGACAATAATTTAACCTCGTTGTTAGGCACTGGCAAAGCAAATTAAACTTCATGCATAACACTGATTGCAACAGAGCAAAGTTTGCCATGAAATGACTTCTGACTGAAGTGTTACATTGAGCTGAACGCTGGTGATTCAATTCAGGTTACTCTGAAATGCCACAACTGTGTGTACATGCACACCAAAAACCTAGCTAGCAAAACCTTAACACATGCTACTGCAACCTCCTAGCCTCCATTTAATCTGAAACCCCACTGAACTGTTAATAAAATGATAGCTGAAAAGAACAATACTTACGAAATTGCAACATTGCTTCCATCAATAATTATATGTTTTAAATATGGTTTTCCAGGTTCATTTATCAACTCCAGTTTGTATGGTTTCTTCAGAGAGTCCAAAAATCTTTGAACTCCAGTAACTGAATGATCTGGATGTGGTCCTGCTGTGTCTCTATCTGGATTTGAAGGGTGTTTTTGTGAAGACAGTAGCTGGTCTGGGACAGGACTGTCACAATGTGAGGTCTGGCAAAGGCGCTGGTGGAGAGGCCTCGCTTGGGAAGAGCTGCAGTGTCCCAGCTGCTCCTCAGAACCAGGGTGGCTGCTCTGTGCAGTTGAGGGCCCTGCAGATTTTTGCTGAAATGCAGTTTTACTCTTACTTGAGATATGCTGCACATCTGAGCTCCCTCTGGCTACAAAGCCAACATCTTTTAGAGCTCCAGCTTGCACAGTGCTGAAAGTTACCCCACCATCAGTTTCTATATTGCTTGACCTTGAGTTGTGATTTTTAGCAGGGCCATAAACCTCTCTCTGTTTATAGCACAGAACTGAATTTTTGCTGGGAGGGGAAGAAGATTTGCATACCAATCTATGCATTTTATCTTCTGCGCCAATTTGCACGTCTGGAGCACCTCTTACTTTGTGATACTCATTTTTTGTCTCCTTTGAAGTATGACTGGATTTAGGTGGACTTTTATTCCTAGAAATATCTTTGTCTTCTAGGTTTTGTGAATTGTTTACATTATTTCCTAAAGGAAGATTGACAGTTCTAGGCTTTTGAGATGACTGTTCATGTTCTTTTTTTAACTTTAAATTCTCCTTTTCAATTTCTTCTAGCAATATTAATGGTTCCACAGATTGTCCTAGGATACCAATAACTTTTTCGACAATACTTTGGGAATATCCCATTGTTCTGAAAAAGTTCACAAGGATCTTATATTCCATTTCCTCAGTAAGAGCATCACCTTCTTTAAGACAGTAAGTAGGACCATCTGATTCACTGCAGCTATCCAAAACCAGATCAATAAATGTATCAGGGTGGGAAGGATTTTTGTGTAAAGTAGATTTCACTTGCTGATCATTTTCCAAAGAGAAATGCTTTTTAGAGAGCCTTTCCTCCTCATCAGATGACCTTCTTTTACATGACTGCCTCTCTTTAGAGGCCACTGCCTCTGACAGAGGGTCCTTTATGGGAACAAAGCTTGTTTCAGGAGCATCAGAAAACACAGTGTCCATCTGCTTTGTAAGCTCAGTTACAGGTGTGCCAGCATTGCTTCTTGCTTCCTCCCCATCTGCCCTTCCAGCTCTGTTTGCAGCAACGACTTTGGAGGTGCTGTTGTGTCCCAGCTGCTGTGGGCTTTCAGAGCCTGTGAGATCTATGATAGCAGTCTCCCCTTCAGAAACATCAGTTTGGGTGAGAGCTAGCAGTTCTCTTTTTAGTGCACTAGGCAAAATCAGTAAATCCATTGTATACTTATCTGCATGTGCTTCGACGAATTGTCTGAACTGCTTTTTAATATCTGATTCATTGTCATTGAGTAAGCTCTCATTATTCTCAAAAAGCTTCACAAACTGCTGCACGTGACTTTGAGCCATAACAACAGCTTCTGCACCCCCCTTAATACTGAGCAATCCCATTTCCAGCACTGTTACATCAGCACAGGTATCCTGAATAAGACTGTTGAGAAACAGGCTCTGTGCACCAACAAAAATGCAGTGCATGTCCTTTGGGTAGTACTCCTTTTCTTCTAGCTCAGGTTCACACAGACCCTTGATGTACTCCTAAGAGGAGAAAGAGAGCAGAGTGAATAGTTGTGAAAACCTAATATATCCAATTGGTTTTTATTAGGTCAGTAATGGACAGAAACATTAGAAAATAAAGCAAACTACGCATAAGTAATGTGAGAAAGTAAACACTGCCAGTAAACAGGACAATAGAAATAAAACACCAATATCTAAAATGATTTTAAAATAGATCTAATAGAAGCCTCTCTTTCTTAGTCTCTTTCTTGTTTATACCTGATAGTAACAGGTAACTTAGATTGTATATCAAACAGTTTAAAAGACTGGCAGAAGAGATTTATTTTCCCATCTCCATTCTTTGGTCAAAGAGAACTCTTGATGAACAAATGCCTTTCACTAAAGTTCTACCATAAACCTGAAAGTTCTAGTCCATAAACCTGAACTTCTAAAAAGTTTCAAAGTACATTTCCTAAGGCTTAACACACCAGCAGCCATCCTATATTTTTGTTACTGACTGAGAAAACTCCAGGCTCCAGATACTTCCATATTCCTGAAGTTCAGATTTTTCAAAGACTTTTTCAAAGACTGCCTCTTTCTGTGCTTAAAATTCTTTAATACAGTGAAACCAGCTTCTAGGCTGCAGTCATTGTATTTGCAGAATCCCAAGCATACCATTCTATAATCTATACTTACTCTCAAACATTAATTCTTTTAAATGGACACGAGGACCAGTGCAAGGTAACACCACTTCCTATCACCTCGAGTCACATCACCACGGCTAGCACGGCAGGCTGCCTCAGGAGCATATCAGCACAAACTGCTTCCACAGCAAAACCCACAGCACTGCTCTCCACGCCTCACTCATCATATGACTGCTTTTGCAGAGCAACAAGATAACACAAGTGGTGAAAAGGACACTCAAAATCTAGGAACATTTTTTTAACTAAGCAGCAGTGGAGAACGTATATATGTTGCGTGCAACTATTGAATTAAAACTCAAATTGGTATCACCAAACCTTTCAATGTAAGATGAGCAATTCTTTGCAATTCTTTGTCTAGTCAATAATTCCTCCAGACGGTGTCTAAAAACTGCTCTACCTATAAGAGAAACCAAGTTTCTCATACCCTTTAAAGTATTGAGAGTAGAAAACATTTTTTTTTTATCTTGTTAGGAAAAGCAGCAATTAGAAAACTGAAATCTTGTGCTATTTATTTCTTGTGCTTTGATTTCTTGGAAAAAAGGGAAGTTGCACTGAGAATGTCTAGAGAAGAATAGCTACCTGTAAGTTTCTGGATTCTCTGAGCCCAGGCAAATTGGTTTAGAGTAAATAGCAGAGTCAAATAATTCAAATCCTCTATATATTCATAGTATTTTCCTTACAACTTATCGTAAGGAAGTGCATTACATGTTGAAGAACACGTGCATGACACAGTTAAGGAATAAAGTTTTTGAAAGCGAGCTGCCAAGTCTGAAATCAGTCACAAAACACACGCTCCGGACTCCCGCTAACATCCAATCGAAGTTCAACAAACAGACCGACCGACGCCCATATATCGAGATTTTGGGTTTGAAGGGGACTTTCAGCCTGGCTATTGCTCACACCAAAATTCTTATCACATGATTCAAACAGCTGTACTTGCCAGATTCATGATGAGTAATAACAATTTCAGCATCACTGCTGAGAAACTCCCCCCCAAAGGTGAGCTGTGCAAGGTATTTAACACGTGTGAAGACACTCAACAGCAACTGCTGTCCCCTCTGAGACACAGCCCGCATAGACGGTTCTCCTAATGCGCTAGAGCTGGGTTAAAAAGAGAGCTATCTGCTCCACACTGGTGAAGCTGTTGAGGTGTGACAACTTCTACTTGAAGGAAACATTTGCTGCGTTAAGCCCTAGCGCATGCTTTGCTAACGAGCTACTAAACGCCACAGAACAGGCGAAGCTTGTAAGGCAAAACATGGTAACGCCCAAACAACTCCGCGGAACCTGACCTCGGGAGGAAGAAGGAAACATTTTAATCTCCCTTTAAAACAAAACTCGGCCCATCCTCACCGGTGCTAGCCCTCAGCTACGGGCTGGACTATTTCACAACGCGGTGCCCGTGAACTTTGCACTTCCCAGCTGAGTTGTTTCGCTTTATTCCCTACGCTTATGTCAACACGGCCGGAGACTCCCTGGCACCGAGCACACACCCATCTGCCAAAGCAGCGCCGTTTCTGTTTCCTGCCCTGGCGCTCGGCTTTCCCCCACCCCTTCTTCCTCCAGCCCGCGGCCCCGGCCGCTCCGCACACGGGGCCTCCCCGCACACAAACCCCGCTGCCCCCGCACCTTGGCGCTGCTCACGGCNACCCTGGGCCCCGGCGAGGAGCCGTGCGGTGTCCGGCGGGCCGCCATCAGCGCGGGGCGCGCACTCCCATCGCACCGGGAACAGCGACACCGGGAAACGCCGCACCGACCGCCCGCGTCATCGGCCCGCGACGGCG